>AYJT01009117.1:0-15061 GCA_001278415.1 Ocimum tenuiflorum | reverse complement strand
TTTTTTTTTTTTTTTTGAAGTTTTCAAAATGCTTGATCAAAAGGTGTACATATTGTTGTAAAAATTAAAATCAAAATATCAAAAGAGATAGGGAAAGCATTAATGAAATTGGTGGGCACACAACAACATGCTATTCCTATCCTCAACAAAATTTGAATGCCGAATAGGTGCAAGAATCAATAATTGGTCATAAATTGTCATTCTTTTCTATAAAGACTTCCCCTTTGTTCTTCAACCAAGAATAATCTAAACCTCCATTTCAAAAAAAAGAATAATCTTAACCTACTTACCAAGAAAATTATCAATTCTTCCAGATGTATTGTGCTTGACTAATAATTTTCATAGGAGAACCATTAAGTCCATAGATATGTTTTTTGAAGGGACTCAAACGAATTTTATAAAAGAAAAAAGAAAATCCATAAAGATCCTAAAATCAAAACAAGTACTTTAAACTATTTCCTATCGCACGAAAAATGTAGGAAAACTATTGTCGCTTTAGGACAGCCTCCTGATAAACTCATGTATATTAAAATCAAAGATCTCAAATTCAAACCACACCAATACCGCTAACATGTGTACGTCACACAATTTCTCAAAGTTGTACACCAATTGAAGCGGATTACCTTCGTCATTAAGAAACAAAAAATTACTATAAAATCAGCTTTATGGAACATAAGTATATCACTGTATTCACCACATAACCAGAAGATTGGTCTGTGTGCGCGCAAAGCCCTTTTCTCTGTGCTTACAACCATATTAACATAGAATCAAGTAACCTGCAATAATAGATGAGAGCAAAATGACCTAGGGAATATTTTGCTAGCAAGGAATTGTTAACTGGCCCTTCCTTGTCTCTCAACTATTTGTCAATCCCTAAGAGCAACCGGTGCATAATGCTACGCATACGCTAGATCGATCCACGTTTAGCGGTTTCCTCAGCGCGTGTGAGTGCATTTGTCAACACATCTACAGTCCAGTCCTTAACATCTTCCTGCAAAATTGCAATCACACCATTGGAATAGCTCTATCATGAAAGTCTGATGTTGATAAGTTGAGTCAATGAACACATAAAGAAACGAGGCTGATAATGTCGAAAAATATTAGTCACAAAGAAATTAGGACACTGACTAGGGGAAAACAACAAGCTTTTGCTAAGAATATTTCATTTAGTAGAATAACCTGTATAATACCAATGTCTTGTGCATCCAAATGCAGTCACTGATAAAAACAAATCCATGCCGGCAAAACATGAATTAATATTGTTGGAAGTTCTTGCTTTGAGTTTTTTATATTTAGTTTCTCAAACTGAGAAATAATGCAACTACATTCCAACATAAACTGGGGTTTAATGATCCAACAAGAACAACTTTAACACTACAGAATTTCAGATGATTTAAAATAGGCCATGTCCTGAGAAATATATAAATGTCAATATCCCCCAACATAAAATTGAAGATGCGTGAAAAACGTCTTTTCAGGAAAACCCTAGTGGTGCACACCAATGTATAAAGACTCTCCGATGTGACAGGTCTAGGATTTGATTCCCAACCCCAATCCCCACCCAACTCAAAAATAAAATGCTTGGAGAACAAAGGAATAATGAGTTTATATTCAGCCAATTAAAGTCAAGATAACGGAACTTACCAAAAGTATTCAAAATTTTACAGGGATAGATTATTTAAAGTGGTTCATTAGCTAGAGAAGGTCTTAAAATGTCAACCACAGAGGGTCATGTTATCCGGAAATAGCTAGTCTAAAGTGAAAGCAAGGTTTTATACTTTTATTATGGTGTCAATTATGGCCTCATCAATCCACTCAGCAATTGAGAAAGGGATAAATGCAATAAGATAATAAGAACAGGCTTAATTTACCGCACACAGAGGTTCCCCGGTCCGTATCTTTGCATTTGGACGAGATATTGTAGATTCAAATGGTGTCCTCGGCCGCACTTCTCGCATTTTTTCCCACTCCTCTCGAGTGAGCATCCTGACAGTTCCCTGACCCTCCGGGGCATTCTTTATCTTTTTCTCAAGCCTCTCCTGGGCATTTGCCTCGTCCAGCTGGACGTAAACAAATCCACTTATGCTCAAATCATTCAATAGCAACTTTACAGAACTATCAATGGAAAAAACTAGAAGACAACTTTACAGAACTATCAATGGAAAAAACTAGAAGAAATATACTCCCAAGTAAAGGAGTAGTTGTCAGGTCAAACCCACAATAGAATCAAAAAATAATTCTTGTCGAAGACAAATGAGATGACACTTGCAACAGATTTTAAAGACAACTTATAAATCACAAATGCTGAGACGATTCCGCAAAATTACGCTTTACAACAATCTTCCTCTAAGCAAATCAAAACCTTAAACTATCAAACCTGATGTTCTTTCTCAGGATTTAAGACATTTAAAGAGCATTTTCAGAAGTAGTGTGATATATTAGCTTTAACACTAATCACAAATCTTTTGAGTTATGAATCAAATTGAGTGGTCAAGGTTTATTATCTAGCAATTGCAGGGAAATGAACTTAAACAATACCATCATCAGAATCTTCGCAAAGAGGGCAGTCCCAACAGCAGTGAGTATCATTGGCATGGTTGCTGTATCAAGCCAGGCTCTTGACTCAGGAACATCCACGTATAGATCGTCTTTATTGGGGTGTCTTCTTTTTCTCTTTTTCTCTAATTCAACAATTTTCCTCTTCAAGGTATCACTAGGACGATCATGGGACAGTTTATGCAACTTCCTGCACATCTGATGAAATGTCTGACGAACTCCATGCATTTTTATCAGGTTCGCTTATCACTTGATCTCAAAGGAGATAGAGCACTTGAAATATCATACATCAAGATCTAGGCACCTCCTTGACCATATAATTGGAGAAAGAGAGCAATAAAAGAAGTCTCGCCGAAAAGTGTGGCACTTCCAGATACAATATTTTCTATTCTTCTGAAAGCATCACGTAAAATAAGTGGCCAGACCTAAAATAGGAATGACAATTGCAAAATAACGGCATTAAGATGAAGATGCATGCAGATGATCAAGAAGTACAAATGAACAAAAAAGATGGCAAATTCAAGAACTTTAATGGAAATTAATACTTGACATTTTCAAAACTAATTGCCAATCAAAACTAGCACGGTAAATGCCTCAAAAAGTAATTTTTGTAGAACATTTGTCTTATGTGTGTTATCTGCATATCATCTGTAAGCATATTGTAGGAGAAATTGCTCCTTTTTCAGTTTCTATTTTGTGTTCTAACTTGAATTCTGAAGGGTTCTTGGCTTGAATAATGTTCTTCCTGCTTCTAATTCTAGAGCCAAATACCTTTTCTTTTTTTTATTTCCACACACCTTGAATAATGATTAAAGCTCAACCTAATTTACACCCACGGCCACGCCCATTTCAACATTCATGAGTAATTCTCAACCTAATTTACATTCACAGCCATGCTAATTCCAACACTGCCGTCACATTCAAACATTCATAGTGAAAATAATTCGAATATTTCATAGCAACAAACGTGTTTCAAGGCTGAAATTCGAAAACAAAATTCCCAATGAGGCTGAAATTTGAACATTTGTATAGCAAATAACATTGAATTTGAACCTGGGCTTCAACGATTACAGCTGCAAATTGGCACGATTACAGGGCTAATATGGAAGCGCAGCAACCTTCAATTTGATTCCCCACCACAATCAACGCGCCGGATGATGCGCGGTTCAGGGTGCTGCGCAATTTGGAAGAAATTCGATTTGGGAGGAAATAACATTAGGGTTCTTGGTTGGGGGAGGTAACAAGATTTGGGGAAAAAGAAGATTCTGCTGCTCGATTTTGTTTTGGATGGAACGATGTCGTTTTTCTCTTTAAGAAAGCAATGCCGATTTGTCCGTCTCAAGAAAAAGAAAATAAAAATCCATGTTCGCACCGTCATTGTAAACGGCTGATGTAACGTCTGTTAGAGGGTCCTACCCGTAAATGATGGATACGAAGCGCTGTGCGTATCAACTTGTGAAATGTTGTAGCTAACGTCAAATTGTACATGATCAAACCTATGGGACTTGAGGAATGAATGAAGGATATAAAAAAGAGGCTGTAATTACATAATATAGATTGAATCCATAATTATGATAGTTTGAGATAAAATCACACAAGTTTTGGTAGTTTGAAATAAATAAGCATAAATAACTGTTATATACCACCATTTTTCTTCTGGAGATGGTGAATAGAGGATTAAAAACTAGTAGTCTTTGATATTGATAGTATTGTAAGTCAAAACAAATACTATCGTATTTATTTATCTGTCTATCATATGTCAGTAATTCCATATGCATGAAAATTATATATGAAGCCTATTCATGTTCCTTGTTGTCTTGCTCTACTGTTTATGATATCTAATATTGACTATAATATGCCACGCAGATGCATGCGCAATTTTATCCATCTGGCATGGACATACTCAAATAACTACAATGAAAATACTCAAATTTTGATGTCATTTGCTTCTCCACCAATGAAGAGGTATATTTTCTATTCGGTTGCATCATCACTGTAAAACATTTTTCTGCTATTTCTATTGTACATTAACAATAAAAAACTACACAAAATTAGCAGAACTACATGTTTCTTATTCTAACATTCAACCTCCTAAGCCAAACAGAATGAACAATCATGTGGAAAAGATCAAATCTTTTAGGAGGTCCATTCATCACAAAATGCCTCTGCACTTGCCTCAACCTCTCATACATCCTCACATACTTCTCCTCAGACACCCCCACCAGTATATCCTTAATATTCGCTATATTCTCCACCTTTATCACTAACGAGAACTCACTCCAATTCAGCACATCACTCAGTGGTGGCACGTACCCATCCGATATCAAAACCGGGATGCACCCTGAGTAGATGGCCTCCACCACTCGGGGGCTAGCAACTTCATATCCACTAGGACACAAGCAAAACCTGCTCCTCCTCAACATGGACTCATAAGAAACATTTCTTGGCAGCTCATCATACACCCGGATTTTGGGGTCTTTGCCCTTCCACTGTCCCAATAGAAGGTGCCTTATGTGGCCGTGCAAGCGGCCAGCAAAGAAGGCCAGAAATGGGCGCTGCAGAGGCGGTAAAAGCCTCTCGGTTTCTTCTTCTTCTTCCCCTCCCTTGAGGTTGATTTCAGGTAAGGATGCATCTTTCATGGGATTGAATCCCTCTGATGTATTGGCATTGCACAAAACTCTGATGGAATTTTTAAATAAGTTTGGAACTGATCTGGTTGAGAAAGGTCCCTGTGAATTCAGCAGGCCTAATCAGGAAACTAAATAATGTAGACCTCCAGTTGAGATAGAGAGTCTTACCCAGTCATGGCAAGAAAGCATGAAATGATCAGCTCCAAGACTAGAATTCCAGAAGGGATGCCTCAGAAAAACCATGTGTACATAGTCCGCAACAACTTGAGTAATGGCATCTCTGTCATTGCTACCTGGCTCGTAAAGATATTGAACCATTCCAACAACACTGAATGGCAAGAAAAACACGTGGGCTTCTGTGGGATCACGTGTTCGGTACAAGCCATTCCTCTCCATCTCATAGATGAGATTCCCCTCTGTGGAATATATGCTCCTGCATGGCCCATTATGGAATATTGGCAACTCTCCTTCTTCATATACATATATCTTGAACACCCTTTCCATTTCTTTGTAGCTCCTGCATTCACAGAAACTACTTCAATCTCTAAATCCAAGATGAGGAAATATATTAGAAACCTTAATCAGACCTGATAAATGCATTTGCGTTCCAGTAAACAGGCCCTTGAGGAATATACTCATCTTGAACCTTATCTAGTCTCAAGTAGGCCTTTCTTCCAGCAGCTTCTCTAATGGAAGACCGCGCTTTTGCTAGAATCACCTCAGTTTTCTCTAACCTCTCCTGCTCTTTTCTCTGTTTCTTCCCCCATAAAGTACAAAAGTTAAGAAACTATCAACAAGCCTCATTTGGAAACTGTAATAATGAGAGAGTTAGTGATCTTACATATGAAGACTCATGACTTTGATCGGCTGAAGCATCTTTAGGTGACGAATTCGAACTAAAGAAAGCAAAAGATTTCCATGAGCTTGGCAAGGAATAGTTTTGAGGACTCCAAGCTAGAACAGCTGAGATCAGAACCAAAGGGAGAATTATAGCAGAAACATAAATAGAGGTTGATGAAGAGAAATGCAACTTCTTTTGAAGCCACATTATCTCAATATTGCCTCGTTCTTTCCACGAAGTGTTGTTCTTGTTGAGAATCAAACAATTATAAATAATGCAGCCGTAATTCCTTAGAGTTGAAGATTTCTCGATTCTCAATAAATTTAGCTGCAATCTCATGATCCGATAGTCGTCTTCGCAAGCTGGCTTTCTACTTCTTTTTAATTTTGTTTTAGTAAGGCATGTATAAATAGCAATAATTTATCAGTTAAGAATCAAATGTGTGCACGTGATGAGTTGAGGTCAAAAGACTTTAGTTGAATTTATGTATGTCGTAACTTAAACTGTTTGTACATAAATTATGTTGTGCAACATTGTACATTGCTGACTTGTATGGTTGAATGTTATTCCCAGAGCAAAACATAAAATGCGGCGCAAAGAAAGCTTTGGTATTGGGGCTTACAAATCCGTGAAGGCAACGATTTCTCCTAATCTTTAATTGTTGATCTTTTTCCACTCATTAATCTACAATTTCTTTTTTTACTTTTGCAGAATAAAATTGAGTGACAAAAAGTTGAAATCACTTGAAACAAAATATAATTGTTTGTCGGCACTCGAAAATGAAAGCAATATACATGAAATCACACACTGATTCTAAGATTCAACCTCCTCAACCAGAGTGAGTGAAGCATCATATTGAACACATCATATCTCTTGGGCGGATCATTCACCACGAAATGCCGCTGCACCTGTCTCACCCTCCGCCGCAACGCCGCGTAGCCCTCGTCTCCGATCGCCGTCAGTATCCTCTTAAGCTCCGGCAACTCAGCCACCGACACTCGGACCGAAAACTTATCCCAATCTAGCACATCACTGAACGGCAACACATAATCCTCCGATATCAAAACCGGCACGCACTCAGCGTAAATGGCCTCCACAACCCTAGGGCTAGCCACCTCGTAGCCACTGGGGCAGAGACAGTATTTGCTCCTCTCCATCATTTCTCTGTAGGAGAAGTTTGAGTTTTTAGGCATTTCGTCGAACACCTTGATGTCGTCGTCTTTACCTTTCCAATGGCGGAAGATCGAGGGTCTAATCTTGCCGTGTAATCGGCCGGCGAAGAAGGCTAGTACAGTCCGGTTGGGAGAACCGCGTGTGGTTAGATTGGAGATGTCTCCAAACCGGAGATTGATCTCGGGAAACGAAACATCTTTTCTAGGGTTGAAAAATTCAGATGTGTTTGCATTGCATAAAACTCGTATTGATGTGAAATACAAGTGGTGAACGTACCAAGTAGCGCGCGGCCCCTGCAAGCCATTTTCTCAAACGACGGCAATCAAAAATTAGAATTGGAATTAGAATCAGAATTAGTAGTCACCCAATCGTGGCATGAGAGCATGAAATGGTCGGCGCCGAGGCTTCGGTTCCAGTAGGGATACTTGGTGGAGACAGTAGCGATGTAGTCTCCGACGACTCGTTCAAGCACGGCCTTGTCGCGCTCCACCGGGTCGAATAAGTGTTGAAGGATCATCACCACACTGAATGGGAGAAAATATACGTGAGCTTCTTCTGGCTTTGGAGTCCTGTATCGTGGACTGGATTCCATTAACCCTATAAATATTCCTTCTGTGGAGTATATGTCTTTGGATGGCCCCTTGTGGAACAAAGGGGGCTCCCCTTCTTCGTACACGTATATCTTCAACATCTTCTCCATCAACATGTAGCTCCTGCAAAATATTTCACACCGTCCCCATCTATGCAATTTGTCCCTTGTTGATATATAGAGTGAAATAAGGCATTAATTTGATTGCTAATCACCTCTGGAAAACATAAGAATTCCTGTAGATTTCTCCACGAGGAACGTAATCCACGTCTTCTGTAAGTGGAGGGGAATCACGACTCTTCAAAATTGCGTCCTTAATAAACGCTCTCGCCCTGGCAAGATCCGATTCAGTTTTCTCCATTTTTGGGTCCCTCTCCTTTCCTCTTCTCGTCATGCTTTCTTCCTTCAACTCCTTCACCAATTTCTCCACTGCCTTCCGCATTTTCGGATTCTGTTGCGTCCAATCAATAATCACAAATCAAGAATGAATATCAAATTAAATAAAAAGACATCGATCATGCATGGAAGTAGTCATACAGTGAAGGTGGGATAGAGGGCCCTGTTGGGATCCGTCGTCAAAGGCGCAGAGGAGAAGGAAGAAGGGGTCCATGACCAGGACAAAGATGGAATGAAAAATAGAGAGAGATTTGTGGAAGTGTTTGTGAAAAGAGCCAAGAAAGCAATAGGTAGAGTAGTGAAAGCAAGAATTTGAGTTTTAGTGAATCTACACAACGCTCCCCTCATCGGCTCCATCGCGTGAAGATGCATAAAGTGTTTGTGTGGTTTTTAGAAAGTGAAGTCCTAGGTGGTCGGAGTTTAATACGATCCTTCCAAATATAGATGCCAGCTCTTGACCAATTAATTCGGCAAGATCTCACAGATTGTGTCATATTATGATCTCATTAATTATAGGGAGTGTATATACTATGTTGTATTGCATGTATCGATACATGTTCACAACCCCATTCCATGTCTTTGTGGGATTTAAAGAATACTCACTCATTTTCTATGTGATTTCTTCATTGAATTTGTCGTGACAGAGTTTAATCAGCTCGACCTCTTGCCTTGGAAGCTTTAGGAATTCTCCTGTTTGTTTTGGCTCGTTTTAATTTGTGTTTATGAGGTTTATAATATTGGGGATGCTTCAAAATGGTTTTTGTACAATAATTTACACATCGCATCAAATTAAACAAGTGATAAACTATTACAAAGTATTTATCAGATCCAACTCTTAATCGCTTAACGGGAAATTCAAGGGGAATCATTTATACCAAGGATGGTGAATTTACTTTTATTTTTTTTTTTTTTTGAGTTGACCAAGGAGAACGTATTGCACTTCGATGTTGTTCAGAGTTTCGATTCCTTGTGTCAGAAAAAAAAAAAAAAAAAGTTAAATATGTCGATCCATCTATTAAAACTCATGTGTTTATATTGAAAAATTGAACTAAATCGAAGATCATTTATTAATGAGAGAGATGGTAGGGTATCAGATTTTGGAAGGTCCGCTAATTAATGAGAGCTAGACTTAGAAAATAAAAGGTTTTAATCAAGTGACTAATCCACACCACCCAACTTTGGACGGCATCTTCAATAATAATAATAATAATATGTCCTCGTTCAGACAACATTGAAAATATCAACTATATGATGTACCCCGAAACACGACTCAAATTACAATTTTAGATTTCACTTCCCCATTTTATACACTTATTTGGCAAATTCCATCTTGCACTAGAGGATATAACTCTCTTCTCTCATATATGTCTCATCTAACAGAAAATAACATTTTTCTTAGAGGAACATTTGTAACATTTTTAGTGTTTCAAGATAGTTAGATTGATAGCTTAAGAATACAAAATTAAGCGAACATAACACATGTATTCTTTGGGATATCATTAGTAATTTTTAGGCTATTCATGCTTGAAATTTTTTCCAAACCATCAAACCAGCTAAACCAAATTGTTCAAATATGATGTGCCTGGTTTGATTTGTAAAATTTCAAACTATTCCTATTAGTTTAGTCGATAGTTGACCTTCAAGCCGAACTAAGAACACCTCTAGTCTGTACCACCCTGCTTTTTTTTGAGTCACTTGTGCAGATGGCTAAGTCTATGGCACCCCAAATCTAAATACTCCCCGCACGCTTATGCGCCCCATCCAAGGGCAGAGGAGAATGTGTTGACATTTGGGATAAAATGGAATCACCCTACGTAGACTGTAGATTACCACGTCCTGGTTGCTTCAAGAATTTGGACTTGGACTTGGATCATCTTCTTGGACACATCCTCACCATCAATCCACAAATTATTTTTTCCTTACTTCGTGCAGAACCAGGAAAGGATTGTAAAAACTGTCTATAAATAGCTCAGCTAGGACATGCATGCCTAGAATATATTAGGCACTGGAATAGATAAGCTACTGCTTGATACTTGTAATATAAACGACTCAAGAAAATCAAGATCTAGTCCAACAACCTTGAAAAATATGTTGTTTTAACCGACTGCTGTGAGCCTAAAGTGTCCACGCTAGCATAACATTAGACATATCAATTGCAGTCGCTCTCACTCATCCCACTTCAGGGCGCTTTCCAAATCTTGGAGATAAAGATTCGGTGATTATAAAAAAATTCGATATCATAAAACAGCGGTTACAGCCTCTGAGATGTGCCGGATCAATGCAATACCGACTTTATAAAGTTATGGGAGTCTCATCTTCCAAAACATCTAAGAACGGATGAAGTGAGCGTTGAAGAAAGAAATCTGAGTCCAGCCGATCCTCCAGGGAAGTAGGAAACAGCATAGTACAAGAGGGCAAGGACCTGAGAAAATGTTAAAAGCAATTAAACTAATAGTAGATCTACCTTCTCATCTTTTTCAAAAGATGGTTGTTTTGTAATATGGCGTCTATATCCATCAAATTGGCAGTGATGAAGGTATCTGACATGTGATCGGTGACAAAGTAAGTTCGAGTTCCAAAAATGTGGTTAAGTCTCCTAATCAGATTCATTAAGTTGTTTAATGTAATTTTATACTATCACATACATGGTCCATACGACAAGTAAAAGGAAAAATGGGAGGTCTATAGTACATGCTCAAGGACTGCCATTGGTCTACAGTGACATGAAAAGCAAGCCTGCTAATATTAACCGTGTAGAAAATTGCAGACTATGCAGACTATATTGTTTTGAAAATAATGATATGGTGATTGGATCATGGTTTCATGAACTCCCTCTTTTCTGAGATTCCTAATCAGATCTCTAATCAGGGGAACAAGAAGAAAGTAGTCTTGGATTGGCACTACCTGCAACACAGAGAAAAGAACGGAGAGAATGTAACTGTGGAGCACCATCGATACATAAATTGTACCAGCCATGCTGCCAAAAAATCCCACTGTAAAGGGCAGTCTCTGCGAGAGAGTGAAACGTAAAGCAAATTAGTGGACAAGTAGATAAATGGGAGAGAGCATAGTATGATAGGTATGAAATAAAAATCCCACAAAAGATGATAAACTTCATGAAAGGGTATTGACAAAATACCTCTTTCGACAACATGTGACTAAGCTGATTCTTTGGACCTTTTAGGGCAAAGAATGAACCGATGATAAAGGCACACCCAATAGTGAAGCAGATCGCAAACTTCTGTGGCTTCAGCACCATAACAGGAAGAAATATGGTGAAAGCAATGAAGATAAAGAAGAATCCAGCTGCAAGAAAGAACCCGAAATACACAAGAGACTTTCCAGAAGGTACGCTGCTAGTAGCAGAGTTGAAGCTTCCAGGTAATTCCCTCACTCCTTTTGAAACCCTGTACAGGATAAGGGCAAGAAATAAATAAATAAAAGAAAGAAAGAGTTCAAAGTAGATGAAGCTCAAAAATTGACATGCCTTGACAAAGCCAACAGACAAATATTACAACTAAAACCACTGCCTGATTGTAGTCTATTGTTAACACCCTATGCTTCAGGCTTCGAGTAGGATTGCCAGACTAAATAATATCTATTGAAGCTTCAGAGTCAGGCCAGTATCCATCGTGGAGGTTCAAAAGTACAAAACAAACTTTTAAATGGGCAAAACAACTGTAATCTGGGAATGTCAGATGTGCGAAGAGTATCAACATCTCATGGTGTATGAATCGCCTACAACAAAATAATTGTGTACCATATCGCCATCGAGCCCCCAAAACATTGATACTAATCACTCTAAAAAGTATAAGTGCAAGACACAGTTTCTTATCAAACTCCAGAAATGGCATGAAATGATTAATAGCTCAAAGTACCAGCTCCAACATATTTGGACAGTCATAAAATATATCCAACGTTTAGTATAACTTTCGCGGAATAAAAAATTTCCAGAAAACAATACGTTTGTGTATGAATTGTTTTAATGGGAAACATTGAATTGTTCCAAATTATGCACAGCAGGAACCAATTTACAGGTTTCGACAAGCAGAAAGCAAAGACGATGCAAAAACGTTTTCTAGGTTTTGCGATCAATACTCACACGCTGAATGTGGAAGTGACTCTACTGTTGGCAGTCCGTACAGCGGCTTCGAGGTCAAAGGATGAATCATCGGTGGCAGCGGCCTCAGAAGCGGCGGCATAGGCGTTCCAATCGGCGAGCAAGGACGACGACGTTTTGTCGAGATCGTTACTTGGGCCGCCGGCAAACCACGACTGCGCTGTTTTATGCATCTTGGTTTATTGCGTGCTGCTAATGGCGGAACGACAAATCGAATATAGTTTGAAAGCTAGATAATTTCCCGGCGAGCAATTGGCCGGCGCAGTGGCGCTGCCTGAGAATTATGGGCGAGTTAGATCTTGAGACGTTGCGAGTCGTGTTTGTTTTTGTGGGACTATATTATCATTTATCAGTGATTTTTATCAGTCACTATTTCGTTTTCCATACAGAATTTAGGCAAATTCTCTGTTTAATTAAAATAAACATTTGTTTTCAAGATCTAATTTAATTTTTAAAATGAAAAGTTATGAATGTAGGAGTTTGATTGTCAATATCGGACCAAGAATACGAATAGAGATGTCAAACGGGTCTGCCCAGTCCAATGGTTGAAGTACAACACGGGCTCGACCCGCGTAGGAGATGGATTTGGCGGCCGGACTTACCTATATTAAACGCGCTAGAATTTGGCTTATTTTCAAACCTAGGCCAAGGCCCACCTCAGGCCCATGTTCAATGCACTTTAGACTAATCTCACATTTTAATTACTTTTAGAGGTGTAAGCGAGCAGAGTTACTCGGATCAAATCGGGTATTGACTCGAAAAAAGCTCGTTCCAAGCTCAATCATTTAATAAACAAACCGAGCTCGATAAGTTTTACAAACGTAACTCAATCTTTGAGGTATTCGGTTTGCCAAGCTCGCGAACATATTTGAATTTGAGCTCGAGCTCGAACAAATTCGCGAGCTGAAACTCGAATAAGTGATAGTATACTATTTATGTTATAATATAATACAAATAAATAAGGGAAAACAAATTAATAAATAACTAAATCCTTTTCCTCAAAAAATAAAAATAAAAACCTACATTCTTTCTTCCCCAAATACCAACACCACCTCCATTCTTCCCACAATTCAAAACTTAAATCGAGCCTCCAATGCCTTTCCCATCGTCGGTTGTTCTCCACCGCCTCCTAACCCACCTACTACATCAACACCGACTCCAACCGCTTTCCTCCGGTGTTAGTTCTTGTTCCGGCAAAGCTAATACCTCCGGCACCATCTTTGTTGTTATCGTGCCCTCTTCTCCTCTTATGGAGCCCATGACTGAAGATACAAAATATATGATACACGAGCACGCACCCATAAATATAAGAAATATCCAAATTTAGAATAAATTTATGTGAAATTGTAAAAGTTTTTCCAACTATGAAAATTTGCAAATAAACTTACAAAATTATCTTAAATTATACAAGAATTAGGGTTGTTTTGTCGGAGCGACTAATGATAATGGTTTGTCGATTTTTCACACTTATTTAAAAATTTAAAATTTACTCAATACAAAATTGGCAGGCCCAATGTGTCGTGCCTTAATATTGTACTAGTTTTACAACTGCGCATTGCGTGAACAAGTGTTAATAAGATACAATGTGAAAATAATTAATTAAGGTGTGTTAGGAATTAGAATATTTTGATGATGTCAGAAACCATGTTAGTAGTATAGAACTGACCTTAGCATGTAATATTATATAAGTCTGATCTGTAATAACATAGTTTCGTGGAGAGCTGAAGTTGGAAAGTTCAAGACTTAGAATATTTCAGAAGACCTTGTTCTACTACGGTAGCTAATCCACAGCTATGCCATCCCAGCTATGAGACGTACAACTGAAGCACCTTAGCTGTGACAGCTGCAGTTCCCTCAACACTGGCAGCTGACTTAAAGACAAGTTTGACTCCAGAGCTGACTTCCAGAAAGAGAGCTGACATCTGAGGAATATCTCTTTATCAAGTCAGAAGACAAGTCCAGTTGTCATTTGGACAACTGAGACGAAAGAAGAATAATCAGAGCTGACTTTCAGAATGTTTCCTGAAAAGGTATTCTGACAGTAGGTAATATCTAGTGATCTATAGCCGAAAGCTGACGGACCGGTGGATAAAGCTCTGAAAAAGCTTGTTGCAAGTACAATAATGACTCTATTCTTCTGACCGCGGATTTAACGATTCACGACATACTTTTCACTTGCCTCTCAACGGAATTATTCAAATCTGAGAGGTATAAATAGTAGAGAAGAACGAAGAGAGAAGACAACTGAATCCCCACGTACTTAAAGCTTTCTTATTATTCATCTACAAACATCAAAAGCATTCTGAGTTATCTAACTCGAGACCTACTAGAGATTCAAAAGCTGTTTGCAATCAAGGATTCTGTGACCGTTCTCAGACTCCTATCTGAGAATATCAAACCATCAACCTGATTCACATTCTGGAGAAAATTGAAACCTTCATCTGCCGATCTAAGAAACCTAGGAGGTGGACTCCAGTAAAGCCTCAAAGATCAGCCGTGCCTGCAACCGAAAACATTAAAGTTCTCTGTTTTAGAAGAATCCTAGTTATAGACCATGCTCAAACACCGTGTATAACAAAGATTAGTGAATTTTCTTCATCTGAGGGAAGAAATGACGTAACATTATTTGAATCTGAACCTCTATAATATATGTGTCTGTATACGGTTTTTCTTACATTTCTGCTAAGTGTTTGAACACAGCTGCCTCAAAATAGCTGGAGCATAACTGAAATAAACCATAACAGACCTACTTGATG
>AYJT01009113.1:0-10032 GCA_001278415.1 Ocimum tenuiflorum | reverse complement strand
CTACTTCGAACGGGGGCAACCCTCGAGCCTTGAGCCTCGATCCTTACTACTTCGAACGAGGGCAACCCACGACTCTCGACACTTACTACTTTGAACGAGGACAACCCTCGACCCATGACTCTCGACCGTTCGTAGGCTCACTTCCGCTCCCTATCAATAACAAAACCGATCAACTAGACCAACTACTACGAACCATGGGACCATGGACTCGAACTCGACCCATGCATGCCACCGCGACTCGGATTGGAGCCTCGAATCGCCTATCCTCGAATCACCGATTTGACCCTTGGACTTCGACCCATAGACTTGACTTCGACCCACGAACTTCAATCCTCAAACTGCGACCCTCGGACTAGAATCTCAGAGTCAACCCTCGAATTCGACCCCCTACTACTCCCGTCCTCACTGGCTACAGACCAACGATTACATCGCATGAAACCAATCATTGGCATGACAGAAAATTTGTGATATATGATTTTTCAGCTTTTTTAAGGGCAAAATAAGAAGTTCATTCGAATTTGACTAGTTTATGGATATTTTTATAAAAGTAGTCATTTTTACTTTTGTGATAATCAAAATGACTATTTTCAATAATTATCAATTTATTTTACATGTATTTATTTTTACAATAGGTGCATAATGTATACATACAAATAGTTGTTAGACATACACACATGTTCCAATGTCAAGGGCGGGTCCCCCATCTCAGTTGGCCCCCGCCTACGTGGTTGCCTCTCCTGCACTTTTTATCGCTTTTGTACTATTAATTAATTTATATTTTAAACCAAGTTTTGTCAGAACCCATAAATTCAGTTGGCTCTCCAGTCCCCACCCCCATCCTCTCTTGCTAGGCTAGAGAGAGAATATCTCTTCTCCTAAAGTTCGATTCCTTTCTGTTAGTTAGGGTTTTGACGTGCTGACCAAAGCTTCATCTCTTCCTTTTGCTTGATTTAGTACTCTACGTTTGCCCGCCTTTATTGCTCAGTCAGGTGGGCATTTATTTTATTGGAAAATGGGCTTGTTTGTTTTTTCTTCTTTTGTAATGATTATTTTTAGGTGGCAGGTTTTTGACAAATTGGAAAATTCAGCTCGCACTTATCTTATTTCGCTAATGTACGGATTCCTATTTGGTTGAATTTTTCCGCTGAAACGTTGTTTTTGCTAGGGCAGGCGGGGGAATTGTGTTTTTTAGGGTATTTACTACGTTCGACGAATGCGGAATTTTTCATTGTAATTTTTTCTTAATGCGGAATTCGGAGCTTAATTTTCCCCATTTGCTTATTGTATTGGTTGTGCGACCATCTTTGTTGAACTGAAGTAAATAATTCCTCATTTTGTTATTTTCTCAATCTTTTATTTTGAATCTTATAATTTCCCATTATGTTGGAGCGATAAGGAACCTTTTTCTGTATCCATGCAGTCTGAATGGCCTAGTGTTGTGATGTCCCATTAGCATCTCTTAAGTTTTGTGGTGAAGTTTTACGAGCGATACGTGTCAGTAAGAATCTGTTCTTGCAATTTTATGAGCCAAGTGGTATCTTCCGTGTCGTAAAAGAAGTTTTTTCATCTGGGTCTAGAGTTGTTCGTTTCTCTTTCTCCTTTTGTTTTCAAATAGTATTTGTATACATATTAATAGGACCCATTTTTCAGGATGTGATTTCGTTCCTGATTCCTGCGCTCTCTCAAAATCGTCTAAACCGATGAAATGTTGTGCTGATATCATTTAACGACACTTTATTTTGTTTGTATTTTGCTTTCTCTTGTTGCAGAGAATAACGTTTTGTTTTTGCTAAAGGAGAAAAACCTCCTCACAATCACATCGATCTGCCAGCTTGATTATATTGGTGAAGCAAAGTTTATCGATTACGAAGTTGATTAATCTCAGTATGGGTTATCTTTGTGATTTCTGCGGCGAACAAAGATCTATTGTGCACTGTCGGTCCGATGCAGCTAGTTTATGTTTGTCCTGTGACCGCAATGTCCACTCTGCCAATGCCCTTTCTACACGACATTCAAGGACACTTATTTGTGAAAGATGCAATTCTCAACCAGCTTCTGTTAGATGCATGGAGGAAAAAATCTCTCTTTGCCACAATTGTGAGTGGATGGGGCATTCTGGCTCGAATGCAAGTCCTGCACATAAGAAGCAAACTATTAATTGTTACTCTGGATGCCCCTCAGCTGCAGAACTTTCTCAAATTTGGTCATTTCTCTTAGATAGTCCTTCAGTTGGGGATTCTACCTGTGAGCAGGGGATGTGCACGATGAGTATTTCAGATAATAAGCCAAGGGATTGTCAGAGCCCTCAAGATAAGAAAAATAGCAAAGATGTATCCTCTCTGGCAGAAGCCAGCAACCGTTGTAATGTTGATTTGGATAAAGAAGCAGTTTGGACGGATTCATTGACACCCTATACCAAACTTAAGAATGTGGATCTGTTGTCTGGATCATCTAGCTCTGCTATGCGCAAGGTAAATACTTTGACACCAACAAACTTCTTTATCAGCTAGAGTTTACCTCATTGATAAGTTGTGAAGAGTTTAACCGTAAATATCTCTTAGCCAGCCCATCAAATAAGTGGAAGATCAATTGCTTGTATTCCATCAATTTGTTTTCTACTGTGATGGGCATTACTTTGATGTAGATATTGGTCTAAAATCATATCCTCTCATTTGACTTAGTAATTTGCGGCTCTACTATAAGTATAGAACATAAACTATACTTGAATATCTTGTTTCATTTGTGCCATGCTATTGATACCTCTTTTTAGTTTTAATTGGATGTAAAAAGGTGCTGATAAGCATGAAAACTTAATTCTTTAATTTTAAAAGTTCTACTGTGTGAGTCAAATTGATGGCTGAGAGAAGCAAGCAATTTCCATTAATACTGTTTTAGGAGAAGAGAATCAGGAAAAACTTAGCAGCATTGTTTAGGTGTGGATTCTCTAGACAACTTTTCTTTAGATTCTAGCAGTCTTCTTACTCACTTTTCTTTAGGATAGATGTGTAGTAACATATAAATAATTAAATGGGTCGTCCTCATTTGAAAATGTTTCACCTGCGAAACCAATAAGTTACTTCACCATAAAGAAGTTGCAGCTAGTGAAATATAAAATGGTTAGAATGTTAAAACTCTGAATACCAATAATGAATTTCAGTAATACAAGCCACATCGAGGACAGAGGTTTTTTCAAATTCTATTCTCCTCCTCCTAATGAATGGGAAACTTTATATTAGTATGATTACTCACACTCTTATTTATGTATAAGTAATTATATGTATGGTTAATTGGTCATCATCTGACTATGTGGTGCCAATTGAATATAATAAATTAGTTCATTTTGGAGCAGTTGCAGCTAATGAAGGAGAAAAATTGTCAAAACTTTGAATACTAACAATGAATTCAGTTATACTAGTCTACTGGACACAATGAGGACAGAGAAATTGTAGAGTTGAAAAGAAGACTAATCCTGCATCTTTTGAAGGGTACTGCTAATCTATAAGCACTATTGGGTTTTATTGCAGATGCAATGGAGTGAGGGGATGCACATTCTCTTGATCTTTTTTGTCTCGTAGCTGATAACTCTTTATTGAATTTTTCTTAATCATATTATCATAGGATGAACGTACATATATAGATACTTATCTTACCTCAAAAGGCAGAAAATGGGAGGATGCCATACCAGCCAGGAATGACTACTCGCACATAGTTCCAATGTGTTAGGACTCCAAATAGAATTGAAATACTGGTGATGTCCCCCCAGTCTTAGAGTTGGTATAGCAAAGGATCTCTGCTCAAACATAGTTGAACATGGATAACATTCGAACATAGCTTAAAGTCGAAACTGGAAGTTGAGATATTCAGTGCCATGAAAACTAAGCGACCATTGTGAAATTTAGCTTAGTTTCCATTTTATGAACTCTGCTATGGATAAGTGCAATGGCGAAAATAATGAAACCATCACATTTCAATTAGTCCCTGGCTCTGTAAATTTTCCTTTTTGGTTGACTCCATTTTGCTTAATGTTGTCTAGCCTTTTCCTTTCACGTGCAGGTTTATGTACCTAGAGAAAAGGGGATTACTGAACGTGAGGATACTGCTTTTTATGATAATTTTATTGTGGATGAAATTGACTTGGGTATTGAGAACTATGATGAACTTTTTGGCGCTGCCCTCGATAATCCTGATCACCTCTTTGATAATGAAGATATTGATGGATTATTTGGGCCAAACGACATGTCAGGTTCTGATTGTCAGGGTGCTTACCTCGCTGAGGTAGTTTTGTTGTTGCTTCTCTTATTACATGTGGTGCAAGTTATCTGGAAAAATTATATGCACTTTCTCTGTCCCAATTTCGAGTTTAGGAATTCCTCGATTGACAATGTTAGGAGAGTTTAAAGGGACTTTTTCTTATAGAAGTAAATTTTGGTTCATACTAGGGATCGTCAGTTGGAGGAATGAAGATGCATCCAGCATGTAGCAACGCAGCATCTGCAGATTCAGTTATTAGCTGTAAGACTGAACCTAACTTATGTTTTATGAGGCAAGCACACTCAGGCATCTCATTTTCTGGCCTCACTGGAGAGAGTAGTGGTGGTGTTGATTATCAAGATTGTGGTGCGTCATCAATGTTACACATGGGAGAGCCACCATGGGGTCTTCCAGGTCCTGAAATTGCAGTGGCCCCATCTTCTAGCAGGAGCGATGCTGTCATCCGTTACAAGGAGAAGAAGAAGATACGGAAGTAAGAAACTTTTCTAAGTTGACCATGCACTTTTTCATGTCTCTGTTATTTTCAACTGGACTTGAGAAATATTTCTGTTTTTGGTGTATAGTACTATAAAGTTTTGAACTTGTTGAGGAATAATGCTTTTGGTCTTGTGATACTATTTCCTTCAGTTGCAGGGGAGGAGGTTAAAATTTTTTCCTTCCACTTAAATTTCGATGATTTGGCAGATTTGAGAAAAAAGTAAGGTATGCAACTCGCAAAGCCAGAGCGGATGTAAGGAGACGAGAGAAGGGACGATTTGTCAAGGCTGGGGATGCTTATGATTATGATCCGTTGAGTGAAAGCAGAAGCTACTGAGTAAAATCTTCCAGTCATTCATTCAATTAAGGAAATGGGAGACTTCCCCTGCAGTGACAAATGGTCTGAAAATCGTATTGCAGGTGTTGAAAGAAGTCATATTTACTAATAAAGCTGGATGGAAGGAACCGGTTTCTCCGTCTCCGACAAGCTTTATACTGAAGAAATGTGATACTTTTCTTCATTTACCATTTAAGGTAGACTTAATTGGCTCCAGGCGTAAGCTTACACGGTCAACCTTCTCTCTAGGGAGCAGATACTGTGCATATCATGGTGAGATTTCAAAGATTATTATGAGGTCTGATCTGAAGACCCAACTGTCATCCAAACATAATTTGGATGGATACTGCAATCGCACAAGCTGGGATATCATGATGGGTTATAGAACTTGAGAAACGACAATTGATGCAGCAGTGTTGCTTTGCTATGCTATGCTATTGTATTTGTCTTGTTTGATTGCTCTGGATGACATGTATAGCATAAGCATCCATAGAAAGGATGATTTCAATCTGCAGAAACCTGATTCTTGTCTCAGCTCCATTTAACTGTAAATATAAGTAGCCTTTTGTGTTGTGATTATTCGTTGCGGCTGATCTACTTGAGTTCTTACGAGGTCGTTGGGAACAGAACCAATAGTTCGCTTATCCTCATAGCACTCATGTTTGTTTGTTTTAAATGTTCACCGGAATGAAGGAAACGGACAAATCGATGTAATCTTGAGGTTCAACGGATATGTCAAATATATTGGTACAGCCAATTCTCCAGGGCTTCACGTGTAAGGCTGCACAAATTTCACATGAATCCAAAGACCCATATTCTCAAACATATTGGTACTGATGTATGAGAAATTATAGGATTCTATACGGGCTTGATGTCGGTGGCGACGGAATCTTCATTGTTGAAACAAGAAGAAGAAGAATAAATAATTTATGTAGCAGCAGTGTGAACGGCAGGCCAACAAAACGTCACATGGGAGACAGAGAGAGAAACAATGACTCATGTGGGGTCATTTGTCTTTATCTTAAGTTCATAACTGAACAGTTAAAATCCTTTTTTGTTGCCGTTAATTTTTTATAGTAATGGATAAAATAAATATGTCGATTTTATTTTTGGTGAAACTTATCGATTCCTATGTGAGAGGACGGGGTAGTTTCCCTGGCAGCAGTATTTTAAAGAAAAATACACAAACAAGGCCATATTACCTCCTCCCGACAACCCTGAAGGTTCTTGACTTGTGCCAAAAAGCCCTAATCTTTAGCTATCTGTAATCTATCTTTTTCTCCTCTAATAGCAGCTTTCTCTGGAAGATTGAGCTAATTTCTTTGCTATTCTTGGTGGGTTTTCATTTTCTATTTTCATTTGGGGAAATTGTTTTTACATTGGGGATCTAGCTTTACTATTTCAATTCCTTATTTTGAGCTTAGTTTAATCTTGATTTCTGATGTTCTTAATTTGATCTTGTTTTGTTTAAGCCGCTTTTATGGATGAATGATTATCTCAGAGTGTTGCAAAATTGCTATTTCTCACAAATTCATTAGGCTTTTCCATTCTTCTGGTTTTCTTTTGTTTCAAATCACAAGATTTGGTAGCTTGATTTTTGAAATTTTGGAGCTACCTCAACTGCTATCTGTTGGTTGATTGGTTCCTCCCTTGTTTACTTTAGGATTCTGGTATATGTGAATCTCAATATTCTTGGCATACCAGCTTCGCATAAGTTCTGTTTTCACTTTTTGTGGCTCTAGTATTCCTTGCTGCTTATTAGAGACTTGGTTTATTACCTGTTTATGGGTATCCGATTCCACTAATTATTACCTGTTCTTGATTTAGATATGTGCTAATGATTGATTTGTTTGGCCTTCTAAACCTAATTTCTTTTGCTCATTTACAGTAAGAAGCGTCTGGTTTGGTGAACTGCTCCAACTCCCACTTACCACGTACGTGACTTCATTCATCATGATCTGCAAATCCGTTTCTCTTATTCTTGTTTCATTATACTCTTCTTAGCTTGATTCTTGTTTCAGTACTACTCTTCTGGTCACATCTGACTTTAGCTTGGTTATTTTCCATCAGGTTCAGCTCTCAAAATGGCCATTTCATCTTATCCAACTCCAGCTGATGCTGGAGTGCTGTGCATAATTCTTGCAAACACAGCCATTTCCATCTCCATCATGAAGGAGATTGTTCGCTCTATACTGCACGTGATTGGCATTCGTATTGCTTCATGGGAAGAGCTTTCTGCGGACCCCTCAGAGTCTGCTGAATGTCGTAAAGGTCTGCCAGGATCGTACGTGGAGGAGTTCCGAAGCCAGATTCCTGCAATGAGGTTCGACTCTCTCAGTATGCATGAGGGCCTGACACCGGAGTGCTCCATCTGCCTGTCTGAATTCGAACCAAATGCAGAGGTTAACCACCTCACCTGTGGCCATGTTTTCCACAACTTGTGCCTGGAGAAGTGGTTGAACTACTGGAACACCACATGCCCCCTTTGTCGGAACTGCATGATGCCTCATGAAGTGGAAGAAGAAGATACTTGTCCTATGTGACCGTGTCTGAAAATTTCTGGTTTATGTACATACAGGATATTGGTAAAACTCCATCGTTTGATGCCTATGTTTAGCTGCCAAGGTTTGCGTCCTCTTGAAGTGACGGGTCAGCAATGGCTTAGTATTCGTGTTGTATATAATATATATATTGTAAACGGCGTTGTTTGAAGTCATCTCTTGTTCTTGTAGCGAAACATCATCGAGCTGCAACTTAGTTTTTGAAACTTCATGTGCCAAGATGGTGAAGCTTTTTCTTTAATGGTGTAACTATTTTTCAGGAGATACTTATGCGAGATGATGGTGTAGAAAGTTGATATTATATTATGAAAGAGATGGGAATACTAAAACACTAAGAAGGCATATGGATAAGATATATGAAGAGTGTGTTGATTTCATGCAGGTAGATAAGTTGTTGTAGTTGATTTGGGTGGCGGGGGCTTCGAGTTTCTGTGGTGGCGGCATCTGAAGGAGCCAACGCGTGTGGTGGGGGAGCAGAGGCAGTTGTTTCTTAACGATGGAGGTGAGGATGCTTTCATGGTTTTGGTTATCTTGCGTTTTGCATGCTCTAGATTAGACTTTGCTTCTCCTCCCATATTCTTTCCCTGGAATAGCAAACATACATTGTTCAACAAGTTCCATACGGATAGATCATCACTATGCATCTATAGTATGGTATCCCAAGAAATGAATTATTCAAATACAGGATCAGGAAAAAAAATATCATCATCATTTTGGCAACTCTCAAATGCTCCAAGCAAGGTCGTGCGATTGGGGCTGCTCGTTTTTCCAGTCAAACGAGTGGTGAAGTTTTGAGACGTAATCCCATGTCTTTATGGTAACTTTTGTCCTCAAGTTTCTCTTTTATGAGGTGACACCATATTGTCATCTTAAGTCCACAAATCTCCCCATTATTAGGGGATATTGTTTGCTATTTTTGGAAACCACTGACTTGGGCATTGATTCTTCATCCAAGTTCAACATTTCTCCAAACATGGAACTTTATTGAAATTTGACTGAAACAAGTCTGCTTGATTGAAATACAAAACATGTATAAAGCTTCTCAAAGTAAGCTGTACATTGGGTTTCATACATATGATGATGATGCGCAGCATTCATCAAGACGACTGGAGTTGGAAACATTGTTGCGTGTATTATAAGAATTAGCACGTGTTAATGCCATCTTTGCAGTCTTTGGTGAGATCATTGAACGTCTCAATCTGCTTCTTCCCCTTCAAAAACACTTCACCGTCAACAGATTGCCTCATATAACCATCAAACTCAACAGGTTTCCCATCGTTGAGCTTCGTCGTTTCATAGTACCAATCACTGTTAGCATCCCACAAATCTCTGTGATCATCAAGAAAGTGAATCGAATACTTCTCCTTGAGAGGATCAAAGAAGGATGTGCGAGGCTCATTTGTAGCAATATACACACTTCTCCCATCTTCTATTTTATCCCTCAAAGCTGCCACAAGAGATTTTGGAGAAGTGTCCCTATCAAGATTAGGCCACAACTTCTTCTGCTTAGCCTTCTCCCCCCTCTCAATATGAACACCGTCGTAATCCCAACTCATCCTCGATGCAATAGCTGAAGCCACATCCAACAGTCGCCTCGACTTCCAAATCACATGCCATGGCCGTTGGATTACAGCATCAGCCTTGCCTTCACATACGCGAAACCAGGGCTCAACATTGCCAAATTTCCTCATTATCAAACTGTCCTTCACCTCTGCGAGCTTAACTGGTGTAACTCTGAAATCCTTCACAAGGTGGAGCTTCAATCCATCTCTCTGTCGCCACTTATTCCAATCCCTCCAAAACTCAGCTTGATCGAGCACTGAAGCTGAGTCCTTCAAGTGCTCATAATCAAAGTAAAATCTGAAATCTTTCCCCTCCTCATCCACACCAGATGAAGAGTACATCTTCGACAGACAAATGCTTAAATCTAGAACCAGAGTCCGGTTCAAGAACTGCGCTTCGCCCATCATACACATGAAGCTCCATAAATACTGATTCATGTCCTTGCACCTATCACCACCACCACTGTAAATCAAATATTTCCCAGCACTAAATGATCCATCCGACTCCATAAGAGAACCATCATTCACAGTCTTTCCGATGTCAAGATTATTGTTTGGCTTCACCGCCACCTTCCCCTTCTTTCTAGCATTGCCACCGGAATGATACTCACCGATACCAACCACACTCAATGTGCAATTTTCAGATCTCAAAACGGTAAAACTTCTGTAATCCTTTTTGAATCCAGCCACCTTCCCTTTCTTGGGCCTAAACCGCCATGCCATGTGGCAAGAACTGCCGTTGTGTCCTCCCACTGGTTTCCCGAACTTGTAGAAACGTATATCCTTAAACTTCTCGATGGCTGCCGTCATCAACAAATGGAAA
>AYJT01009076.1:0-14641 GCA_001278415.1 Ocimum tenuiflorum | reverse complement strand
ATCTCAAGCTGTGACAGTTCAACCCATCGCTGCCATATATAATGCCAATTCCTAGGTTACGGAAGTAGCTAGTTTGCGAGAGGAATTTTCTGTTGTTAAAAGGGCGAGAGAGGTGCCCCAACTTCTTCCATTCAATAATGCACCTCAAATAATGGAGGTTGAACCCACTTATCCGATGGATGTAAATTACGTCAGTAATTATCAACAACCGAAGATCACATACCCGCAAGGAAATGCGGTCTATAATCCTAATGATCGGTTCAACCATTCCAATTTCTCATATGCGAACCCGCATAATGCCCTTATGCCTCCTCCAAACTTCACTGTTCACAATGGAATGATCGTGAAGGTAAAGACTAGAAGAAGTTCGAGTCACTTTGATGCCGAGAAAATGATGCACAAACCCCAAGTTCTTAAGAGAAAAATGACCACCAAGTTGAGTGATGGCCTGTGATACATCAGTCGATGAGCTGCCTGTAATAAGAATATTATCGATATAGATGAGCAAATAAACCACGGAATGAACACTTTTCTTGAAAAATAAAGAATGATCTGCTGTTGATTGAGAAAAACCACGCCGAAGAAGAACCATGTGAATAGTTAAAAAACCATGAACGAGATGCTTGCTTGAGCCCGTAAATGGCCTTTCTTAACTTGCAAACCAAAGGAACCGAACTTTCAACCTCAAACCCAGTTGTTGACGCATATATATAGTTTCATCAAGAACACCATTCAGAAATGCATTGTCAACGTTGAGATAAATGATGTTCCAATTATGCTGCACAGCAAGAGCAAGGATCATCCAAATGGTGGTAGGTTTAACAACAGGACTCAAGGTCTCTGTGTAATCTAAACCAGCTTCTTAAGTAAAACCTTGAGCAACTAAATGCACCTTGTAACGGGCTATGCTACCATCAGCGTGTCGTTTGATCTTAAACACCCACTTGCATCCAATGATATTTACATCAGTAGGTTTTAGAGGGAAAACCCAAGTGTGGTTCTTAAACAGAGCGCGAATTCTTAGACCATTGCTGCCCTCCATAAGGGACTTGATAGAGCTTCTGACACTATCTTTGGCTTACAATCTGTAAATTTGTCGACTGATATATGCGGTTGATCTGCGAATTCAAAAACCCACTTGCCTTCAGCCTTAGAGAAATGTACCTTGGGTTTAAAAATGCCAGCCTTACTCCGTGTAATCATATGATGTCCATAGTGATCAAATTTCTATATAGGAGTCACTGGAAAAATAGGTGTCGGAGAAGTATCACGCTCAACAGATAAAGGCATTGAACTAGCATTCAAGGATGAAGAACTCGCATGTGAAGGTGAGGTAGAAGAGTGAACTAACTGAATTGAAGAAGATGGAGCTGGAAGTGTAGTAGATGGAGTAGTGACAAAATGTGAATCAGTTGAAGGAATGGCAACAGAATTGCACGAGAGAGGTTGCATAGATGTAACAGAATCTGGAATGGGTGCTAACCGAGGTATAGTAAGAGAAGTAGGAACAAAGGACACATATTGATGAAGGGATGGAGGAGGAGAATTATGCACAACAGATTTTTGAGGGAAAACATTTTCATCAAATAAGACGTCTCGAGACACTATGACTTTGCCGGAAGAAAGCAGAACTTTAAAACCTTTGTAATGCATGTTGTACCCTTGAAAAGTCCCTACATCAGATCGAGGTTCTAACTTGTGCTTGTTATATGGTCGGAGAAGAGGGTAACACAAACAACCAAAAGTCCGTAAGGAAGTGTAGTCAGGTTTCTGGTGAAACAACTTCTCAATAAGGCTGATATATTGTAGGAGTTTTGTTGGAAGTCGACTAATAAGATAAACAGCAGTGGTAAATGCATCATCCCAATATCTAAGAGCCAGACCAGAGTGAAAAAGTAGAGACAATCCCGTTTCAACTATATGACGATGTTTTCGTTCGGCTAAGCCATTTTGAGGGGTATAGGGGCACGATATCTGATGATGAATGCCATGTTCTAAGAAATAAGAAGTAAGACTCCTATACTCACCCCCCCCCACAAATCAGTTTGAATGGACTTAAGTTTGGTGTTCAGTTGAGATTCAACGAGAGCCTTGAATTTAATGAAGACATCATGAACCTCACTCTTGCGTTTAAGAAGATAAATCTAAACATATCTAGATGAATGATCAATGAAGCTAACATAGTACTGGAAGCCATTTGTGCTTGTGATTGGAGAAGGCCCCCAAAGATCAATACGAACAAGTTCTAAAGGAGTGTTATGCTTTGTGGTGGAGTTGTCATATGGTAGTCGATGCATTTTGGCCAAAGCACAGGAATGACACAAACTAAAGGATTGTTTTTCATTAACAGAGAGGTTACAAGAGAGCAAAGCTTTCTTTACAAAATCAATACTGCAATGCCCAAATCTATTGTGCCATTGATCTAAACTTAGAGAGGAGAAAGCTGTTGGTTGAGCAACTGAAGCATTGAGAACAGCAGGAACTTCAGTAGATTTATTGAAAACTGGAGGAGAACTGGAACTGGAAGGAAGAGAGATAGGGACTGAAACATTCTTGGCGTTTTGAAGAACAAACTGATATAACCCATCTTTAAAAGAACCCTTGAGAAGAGTGGCCCCTGTGACCTGATCCTTAACAGCACAAAAGTTGGATGGAATTCAAAATATACTCTATTATCCCTAGCAAACTGAGACACATTCAGAAGATTTTTAGTAATGTGGGGTACATGGAGAAGATTATTCAAAGTGAAAAGTTGTGAGGAAGTACGTGTAGTAAAAATGCCTTTACCTATATGAGCAATGTCCACTCCTTGACCATTTCCCATTTGGAGCCTTGTAGAACCTTGACATTCTGTAGCAGCATTAAGATTAGATAGATCGTGGGAGACATGATTGGTTGCACCTGAGTCTGGAAACCATATATTCTCGGAATTGTAGTCTGATGGAGCATAGGAAGAGGCTGCACTAGAATGAAATTAAGATTGCATTAACGGTAGATTCACTGCATGAGCTTCTGGATTGAAGGAAGGTGTCATCTGAGACACTCTTTGAGAGGACTATTGTTGTTGTTTAGGAACAAAACCTTGGTCAAATCTATACCAGCATCGATTCACAGCATGCTCAGGCACAAAACAAACTTGACAGATGACACGATTATTTGGAGAACTTCTACCTCGACCTCTGCCCCTATTATATCCACCTCGATGACCTCTGTTGTTGTATCCCCCTCTGTTAAAAGAATAGCCTATGCCTCTATTCTGAAAACTGCCATTTCTTTGTCCTTCAGCATGAGTAGTGAAGTTAAGGGATGGTTGTGAGCCATCTGAATTTAACGACAAAGATCTAGTAGATTCCAAGCGATTCTCGAATGTTAACAACAGAGAGTGGACATCTACAGCAGACCATGTTGAACCCTTGGCACTAATAGCAACCATTACAAGATCATAATCTCTACCCATACCATGAAGGATATGTGTAATTTGGTCTTCATCTGTAACACGATGTCCTACAGAATTCAAAAGATCACAACATGTTTTTACCTTAGACAGGTACTCGGACATCGACATATTATCCTTTCTCAAGGTTTGCAGCTGATGCTTGTACTGCATCACCTTGGCTCGAGATTGGTTCGCAAAGTGTACCTCCAGCGCATTCCAAATCAACGTTGCAGTAGTGAGTCCCATTACTAGTATCATAACACTCATTGAGTGAGGACTGCAGCCAAGCTGAAACCACTTGGTCTTGCCTTTCCCAGGTGATGAAATCTGGGTTCAAGATTTTTGAGTCCTCTTGATTCACCTTCTCATCGAGCCATTTAGGAGGTGGGTCTGCAATTCTAGTAAGAAAAGCCTCAAGCCCATATCCTTTGACTGTAGCCAAGACCTGTTGTCGCCAGATTAAATAATTTGTCTCCTTTAATTTGATGGTAATGGAGGCATTTTGTAGAAAAACAATTTGGTTGTTTTGTGGCAAAGGCCCAGAAGAGAGAGATCTATTTGATGATTCTTCCATGCCTAAAGCAGATAGAATAAAAGGTGGAAAAAAAAGAAAGTGATGTATCAAGAGCCAGGTCTACATCTGCTCTGATACCATGTTGAGAAATGTGATAAACTATAAAGGAAGGAAAAAGACGAAATGTAAAGGCTTCATATTTCTGTATTGCATTTTCTGTTTCATTCAAGATGCAAAGATGGAAAATCACTATCACTACTTATAGAGCCATGACACTAAACCCTATTCAAAAGGATAAGACGCATATGTACGGTTACAATCACAAGGCGACACATGCACCAATTATTTCTCTCCACTTGTAACAATATTTGGTGTGTGCACATCAGCTGAAATAGCCCGAGAGAGAATCTTTTTTGGCACAACATAATTAGTTGAGGTAACGACATCTGCGATGCGTTACTATCTTCAATAGATACTAACTTTCCTTCTTTAGTTATCAGAACTGATCATCTATCAGTTCCGATTTTCCCTGAATCTGGTCCATGGTCTTGAACTCTTCGGTCTTTGATCTTCAAATTTCATGTTGACCTATCTATTACACAGTTCTAAACTATATAAATTACATGAATCAAATTAAATCTAAATGGTTTCATCATCAAGGATTTACATCGGCAAAACTAATATAATTCATAATGTTTGGGAAGCGAAATATTCTGTAATATATTTGCACGTTTTGCATTTTTATGATATACTCGACAAGCCTACTACCAAATTTAGTGAATAACTTAAATTTCTAAAGAAGACTCGAACTTAATCGAGGCTAAAAGAAGAACTTGAATTCTACTTTTAAAAGCTACCCACAACTCGTACGCCGTCGGATCGCCTCATAAAAAATCAATGGTGGACGATGAAAGGCCAACCGTAGGTACAAAATTTCAAAGATAAGGAAATAATAAATATGGTCGGAAAAAGAATGATGATTAGCTTTGAAGGTTTGACTGAAGGAAAATAAAAAAATAATAGTACTGTTTGAAAGAGAGATTTTTTCTCTTTTTTTTCTTTCGTGGAATTTCTTTTCTACCTTTTTTTGGTTTCGTTTCCCTCTTTCTCCTCTTCCTTCTTTTTCTTTTTTTTTTTTTTCAGTTTTCAACGCAGGAAAGAAAGACAGAAGAAAAATGGAAACAATTTTTCCTTCTTCCGTTTTCATCATTGTTGGGTGGAGTGATTGATTTTCATTTCCCTATTGTGGGTCGTGTTCTTTCTTGGGCTAATCTGATTGGAGGGTGTAAAAGAAAATATTTTTGGAATCCCATTTGTGGGATTTTAATTAGGATTGTCAAATTTTCATTTTACCATTTTTGGGTGAAGAGATGAATATGATGCGACGGCTGAAGAGTATTGCTTCCGGTCGCTCCTCCGTTTCAGATCCTGTAATTTTTCTTGTTAATATTTCTTTATGCATCTCTTTGTGTGTGTAAACATGATTTTTTTTTTTAACATTTATTTTATTTCCCTTTTAGGCATTATTGGTGTAAAATTAGTTAGGGTGGCCCGGCATAATGAGCAGAAAGAAAACAAAAAAAGAAATGATCAGCTGTTGGTTGTAATTAGACTTATTTGCGGTAATTGAAATGAAAAATGTTGAGCTTATACATAATTATATGGATATTATTGGAGAAATTTTATGAAATTTGGATGATAGAATTATTGCTGGTTACAGTTTACTTTTTTTGGCTTCCAATCATGTTGTGCGGACTTGTTCTAAAGCTGAAATCTTGACAGCGACACGAAAAGGATATTTGGAATCTGTTGTTGTCTGTTAACAAGTGGCTGTGAATTGTAATAGGCTTATTTTTGTTAATTGAAATGGAAAATGTTGAGCTTATATCGAATTGTATGGATATTATTGAAGAAATTGCTTGAAATTTCAATGTTAGAATTTTTGGTGGTTACTGTTTGAGCATTTGACTGTTCTCATTTCAATGTGTGTGTTTTTTTTTTATGTTTTCTTTTGCTTCTGAAACCATGTTAATGTGTAGTGTGTGGACTTGCTCTAAAGCTGAGAATCTTGATAACGACACGAATATGATTTCTGGAATACGTTGTTGTCTGTTAACAAATGGCTGTGAATGTAGCTGCAATTCTGTTTTGTCTCTTTCTTTTTCATTTTAGGTGGAGTGGAGAATTTAGGATGTTTATATTGAATAATGTATTTATGGCATTTCGTAGGCGTGTAACTTCGTATGATCTTTGAAAACGAGCTGGAATAAAACATAACTAACTGCTGAAAATTCTAAAGTTTGATCTATTTGTCTCAGAGTGGGGATATTAAGAGGGTTAAGGTGGAACAAGAATTCGAGGAGAGGCATCGTGGTGAAGCAGAGACGTATTTGAGACTCGATGGTGATGCTGGGAGCACATCTGATACTCATGATTTCATACACGAGAAGTCCGGCTATGATGAGCTTCCGAGAGAAATGAACGATATGAAGATTCGAGACGATAGAGCTAGTGATCATGAGAAGAATGCCAAGGTTGGATATTCTGATTTACTTTTCACTAGTTTTACGCCAGCGGTCCGATATGATTATTCACTCTAAGATATGATGAATAAAATTATATTTTTTGAAGTATCATCGAACAATGTAATTAATTTTTATCCATCAATATTATCAACATAATTATACATAATGAGTAATGTAACATGGAATTTGAGTAAAAATTAACTCAACTTAAATAATAAAAATGAAAAAAAAAAGTGTAAATTTGTTTCAAAGAATTTACTATAAAAATAAATTTAAAAGAAAAAATAGAATTGATGAAAATGTGATGCTTTTAAGGAAAGTGACACGGTAATTTTATTGAACTTTATTTTATTACTTATTGTATAAATATATCTTATAATATAAATAATAGTAAATAAAGAAAAGAACGAGGAAATAGTGTTGATCGTCTGATGTTTTTTAGAGGGAAAGAATTGATGATGTGATACTTTTGATAGGGAATGTGGCAAAGATGTAATTTTAACGACTATTCTGCTTCAATATATTAGTGGATATATTGGAATGATGGTGTGTGTTAGTTTGAGATTTTGTGGCACTAACAAGAGAAGTACTATGTGAAATTCTTCATTTTTGAGATGGATGAGTGATACGCATGAAAAGAGGAAGAGATAGGACCGGTCAAACCCTCAATTGCATGGTTAATTATTCAAAAATTTTGAATTATATGACAAACAATTTGAAACTTTAATTAAATGACAAACTATGTGGATTTTGTTCAGTAATATGATGCATTGGTTTTTCTGCAGACAGAAAGCTAACTAAAACTTAAAACTGAGCAATCCGATACACAATCAGTTTTTTGTTGTCGGAAAAAACAATCCGTTATATAATTGAACAAAATCCACATAGTTTGTCATGTAACTGAATCGTTTAGTTGATCATATAATTGAGGGTTTGGCCTTTATTTTAATTATTTAGTTATTGTTATATATAGGGTATGATTAGACATAATGTCGTTTTTCCCCTTAACAAATTATAGTTATCTTTTAATCTCTCATAGTGGACTTAGGATTATTATGTTATGAAGATTTCGGAATCTCCCTTGGAGGTATTTTTAGTTGTTTCAGTGTTATACTATGTTATTGAATCTCGTCACTCTATCAATCTGGTTCCATTGTCGGGGAAATCCAAGCTGCAATGGAGTAATGTTTTGAAGGGATAGAGAAGATACTTGCAACATTTGAAGATCATTGAGATTACGTGGGTTAAGTTTGCTGACACAGAGGTTCTGTATTGCAGGATGTGGAACAAACGGCTGTCAGTGGCAAAGGGACGGAACCGGGTCAGATAATTGTGACTTCAGTTGGCGGCCAGAATGGACAGCCGAAACAGGTGAGTCGTTTTGGGCGATGATCGTTTTACCATTTATATAAAAGAGTGTGTTTAAAATATGATTTGTTCACCATGTTTTCCTCAGACATTGTCATACATGGCTGAGCGTGTTGTTGGTACCGGATCATTTGGAGTTGTGTATCAGGTAATGTTGAAGAAATTAATCTTTTGTTAGAGCAAGATTGTCTACTTTATTGGGGGTCTAACTCGGTAGATAGATACTCCATATTCATTATTCCACATAAAGATTAAATAACTGATGTCATAAAAAATTACTTCAAATTTCAAATGATCATAATTGTTTCTTCCTTACTCCAATTCACACAAGTAATACTTCAAATTATAGCCCTCTTCGTTTTCTTTCATTTAAAATATCAGAAGACCATTTTTACATGAAGAATATGAATGAAACACAAAAAATACATATTTTCATGCATAAGCGAGTCTTTTAAATTAAATTAATTCTAACGAATAATTCTAACACCTAATTAATAAACCCTAATTGAGATTATATAAACCCCATAAATTTTTATTCTTCGTTCATGCTTTAGAAAATAAATATGTCCCTGATGTATCCTAAATTTAAAAAGAATGAAAATAGCTTTAGTTTTATGTTTTATTTGCGTAATTTGGATTTCAAATAAGAGAATCGTGCTTATTTAAATATTGATATAAATAAGCTTTTTCATTGTTTAGCGTTGTTGGTTAGGATATACAGATCCACTCTAATACAAGTTTTTGCCGACTTCATTTATTTTCCCTAATCCTTTTGTGTTGTAGGCTAAATGCCTCGAAACAGGTGAATCCGTCGCCATAAAGAAGGTGCTTCAGGATAGGAGATACAAGAATAGAGAGCTGCAGATAATGCAGTTACTTAACAATCCTAATGTTGTTCGGCTCAAGCATTCCTTCTATTCTACTACCGAGAATAACGAGGTGTACCTTAATCTCGTTCTCGAGTTTGTGCCACAAACCATTTACCGGGCTTCGAGGCACTACAGCAGAGTGAATCAGTACATGCCTGTTTTATATGTGCAGTTGTATGTATACCAGGTACGATGCACGTTTCTTGTGATATTTTCCGGCTATTTTCGTTGTCCTAGCGGTTTCTGATTGAGTAAAGAGTGCCCAAACAATAAAATAAAAGAAAGAACTAAGAGAATAAAGAAAAAAAACCGTAACATATAAGATAAAATACCTCCTAAGAGATCCCCACACAAAGTGTGTCCAATATTCCGATATTCAAAACATAATGAACCCATGTCTACATATATAGAGACTAAAAGATAATTGTCAACTAGAAAAGATAAATACTTGTTCTAAAAGATAGGGATGAGTTCTACTAAATAATCAAATCTAATACTAGTATATATAACATTATTTATCCTCATCCAACCCTCTCTCTCTTCGTGTATATCAGTTTCTTTTCGGGTGTATCATGTTCGGGACTGTCTTTGTTCGATGGTCTAGCCCATTAAACGGATCCTTCATGTCTATTATCCTACAAAAGGACAAATTAGCTTATGTCATCACAGTTTAGCCAATTGGATGGATCCTTTTAATCTATTCAAACCATCACAATTCTCACATTTTTAATCCAATATGCACGCAGTATATCAAATTAAAGGTTCTTCATGCTCTCTTCCATTTAAAATATCGAAATATTATTCCTAGGCTAGAAAATATAAACAAATGATTAAAAGAAAAACTTATTTTCCATGCATATACAAGTCTTTTAAATTAAATTTATTCTTAAGGAAATTATTGAACATAAAAACATCGAATTTAATACTATATTCTGAATGAGACTAGTGAAACCTATGGAGATGTTATAACCGTAAGCTCTAGTTAGGACGAATAAACTCTAATTGAGGTTAAATAAATTTATTTTTCTTTTTGGTTCATATTTTTCAAAAATAAATATGGCATGGTGTATCTTAAATTAAAGAGAATGAGATTATTTGAATTTAAAACGAGCTAATTATGATTATTTAAAAGTCGAGTTAATTTTCTTTTGAGGGAAAAGTCGAGGTAATTTTGAGTACATAATAATGCCATATATATTTATATTTTTGAGGAGGTCTCCGGTTAGGCTGTGTAAATTGTTTAGGCGATCTAACGCAAGTTTTTGCCTTATATTTTTTGTCATTTAGTGCAAATAAGTAGGAACATTAGATCGTCTAACAAGTTAAATTGTCTAATACAAGTTTTTGTCTTGTTCTTTCATTGCTTTGTTTAATGGTGAAACTCTGGATCATTGCAGATATGCCGAGCCCTAAATTACCTGCATCGAGTTATTGGAGTGTGTCACCGCGACATTAAACCACAGAATCTACTGGTATGATAACTTGTTTCTCTTCTAAATGATTGAACTCTTCTACTTGAAACGATCTATGTTGTAACATCGTGTGAGTTATTTTTGTTTCGCGTTCGTTCTTCATTCGACTCATTCAATTTTTGCTGCAGGTTAATCCTCACACGCATCAGCTTAAGATATGTGATTTTGGGAGCGCCAAGATGTTGGTACGTAATATCCCCGCAGAGTTTGAGATTAAATCAAATAAAATGAACTAAATAAAAATACTTCCGAGGAGATCCCGATACACTATGTGCAATATTCTTCCCTCGGAACATAATCAATCCCAAAATCAGATTCACTTATATTGAGACTATTTAGAATCCTAATCTAACTAAAATAAGAAAACATAAGTCTAAATAAATGTTAAAATAAATCCATAATTAAATAAAATTTCATGTCTAATAAAATCTTATCTGCTTAGATTGTAAATGAGCAGAGCTACTCGTAAGTTATTCAGATATTGACTCGAAAAAGCTCATTTTGATCTTGATCGTTTAGTAAACCAGTCTCGAGCCTCGAACCGAGCTCGATAATTTTGACAAATCAAGTTCAAGATTAGGTGTACTCGGTTCACTAAGCTCACGAACATGTTCGAATTTGAGCTCGAAGGCTATTATTTGTCCCATATCAGTAGTGAAAGAATGTTGTCCACAATCTAGATGACTATAAAACTATGAGTGAACCAAGATAATAAGGATGCATTAAGCTTGACTTGATCTTGAGTCGAGCTCGATCCTAATCTACTTTTCACGAATCAAGCTCAATCGTTTTTCTATTCCACTCGGCTTGGTTTGTTTACACACGTTGAAAGCAAATATTTTGACGAATCGAGCTTGAGCCGAGCTCAAATCACGTTTGTGCTTCCATAATCAAGCTCGAACTGAGCTCAATCCTAAAAACCAAAATTCTAATCGAGCTCGAACTGAACTCCAACATCTCACTACTCTCGGTTTGGTTACACCCCTAAATTTACTCCAAGAATTTCTCACTTTTGTTTCTGGTACAGGTTCCGGGTGAACCAAATATCTCATACATATGCTCTCGTTATTATCGGGCTCCTGAACTCATCTTCGGAGCTACAGAATACACGACTGCTATTGATATGTGGTCGGCTGGCTGCGTTATGGCCGAGCTATTCATGGGACAGGTAACCAACCGTATTATGCTTCGATGTTTGTCAGAAACCGAGTCCTCATATCATTCATACATACACGTGCAGCCTCTCTTTCCCGGGGAGAGCAGTGTCGATCAGCTTGTTGAAATAATTAAGGTATATATATATGTTTACCCTTTTTTTTCTTTACATCTAGAGCATTGTGTTTCTCATTGCATCTTGACGCCTGGTTCTTAACTCGTGTTGTTTGCGCGTAGGTTTTGGGAACTCCGACGAGGGAGGAAATCAAGTGCATGAATCCGAATTACAACGAGTTCAAATTTCCTCAGATCAAAGCCCACCCATGGCACAAGGTTTGTCGAGCTCAACTCATCTTGTTTATGCTTTCACCTTTGCAACTTGTGACGATTGTGATCTCACTTTTCACATCTTAAATTGATGCATAACCTTTGCAATTGTGACATCGCTTTTCGCATTTAAGAAATTGATGCTAACCTTTTAAGAATTTAATATTAATGGTGTCTTGAGATACTATATTTTTGTCACGTGAAAGTCATCCAAATCATGTGGAAAGATAAAATGTTATTTTGATGCCTTTTCTTGAAATATTTATAATCATTTGATTTGCGATCTTGATAAATTCTAGGTAACAAAATTATAGCATTGCTCAATGTCAAAATCTTCAATTAAAATTTTCTTGACTTTTTTATTTCCACTTCACCACGCGGATGTAATCTCGTAAATGTCAAATGTGTTATAATTTCTAAGATTCAAAAAATGTGTTATAATTGTAAAATTAGTTAAAGATTGTTTTTGTAATTAATCCTCAAAAGTTACAAAATATGCATTGATTGATATTATGTTATTTATTTATTTTTTATAATAATTACAATATTACGATAACACAACCCTATTGTCCCCGCATAAACTCCAATCCTTAACCTTTAAGATCACGAGAGGTGCTAACATAAACTGAGACACAACTGTAAAAAACAATTCGTTAGATGTGAATAGTGGAGTTGCAATTGTGACATTTGCGAAAAGGTTATGCATCAAATCAAAAGTGAGGTCGCAGTTATTACAAGATGTGAAAATTAGACATCAAAACGTAATTTACTCTTCTTTCTTCCTTCTATTGATTCTTGAAAACCACCAAACAATTAAAAAAATGAATATCAGAAATAAAAATATTGATGAAATTCATCTTTTTGCAGGTATTTAATCGGAGAATGCCGGCCGAAGCAACGGATTTAGTGTCGAGGCTTCTCCAATATTCCCCGACTCTTCGTTTCACTGCTGTAAGAAATTCTCCAATAAACAAAGAATGGTATGTTCGGAAACAACGTGAAAATGCTTGATATGTTTTTTTCCATTTCTCTCAGTTGGAGGCTTGTGCACACCCCTTTTTCGACGATTTAAGAGCACTGAACGCACACTTACCCAACGGAAGACCTCTGCCTCCCCTATTCGACTTCACACCGGAAGGCGAGTGTTTATACGTTTCGTAAAACTCCCTTTTTGTATGTTTTCGGCCTCTCAGCTGTAAATGTTCGTTCTCACAGAATTGGCCGGTGCCCCACACGAGCTGGTACAACGACTCGTTCCAGAACAAATTTCTTGAAACAATGGCGCGGTTTCAAATGGTGTAAGAAATTCGAGTGTGTATATCGAAGCACGGTTAGTGGTGTATGTTTATAGTCCAGTTTGCAAGTGTCCATGTAGTTGATGGAGGCTTGCAAACTGGAGATAGTTTATTTGCTTTTTCTTTTGTATTTAGTTCTCTTTGTTCCTAATGAAAGCAAGAGGTTTTTGTTTTTCGTTTATTGTTATTGGTTTTCTTGGGTTGATGGGTATGAAAATAGGGTTCGCTGTGGATAAAATCATAAAAATTTTGGTTTCACTTTCAAATTGCAAATATATCTTAACTTTTCTAGTTTAATCCACAAGTGGATTGTACATTTTCGAAACTTAAACTATATTTGACTTGGTCTATCGTTAGTCTTTAAGTAGAATCAAACAATGTGGTTTTTGATGCAGAGCAAGGATTCACTCGGTTAGAATTCAAAATTTTTGTGAAGAATGAATCTATGGATTGGCGCATCACTAATTTATATGATTCTCGGACTTCTTTCAAGTTGTTTCCAACTTACTTGCTTCATGCTCTTCAAACCTGCTGTTACAATTTGTACAATTATATTTAAATTTCAAAACAATTTTATCTCCATTTTCACAATAGTATTAATTCAGAAAGGAAAATGTCAGAAAAGAAATGTGTTGATCCACGTGGCCCATATTATTTGATTGCGATTTGCCACATTTGTTTTGTTTCTATTTTATTTTAGGAAGGTTTTGTTTCTATTTTGTGAGATTATGCTTGTACGAATAAATTAATTTGTGTACTAGTGTGCGGAAAAATTCTATGATGGGTATTTTGATAATGCCAAACTCTTAAATATAGGTGGGTCCTATAGCATATGAGAGAGAATTTGATAATTATATAGTATAAACATTGTTAGAAATTTAGATGTTTTGATGGTGTTGGAAACCATGTCAGTAGTTTAGAACTATGATTAGAATGTAATAACTCTATAGAAGGTGGATGATGCTGCACTCTTTGTAAAGAAGTTCTCTCCACGAAAACTGCAAAAGCCCTAGTTCATAGCTCCAACAGTTGTAACTACTGAAAGGCCGTCGACCTCATCCGAGAGACATCTGGCGAGCTCTGTCCAGGAACTGGAAGAGCAGATGAGAGTGCTCACAAAGAGGCTTGAAAAGGCCAAAATGAAAGCTCAGACCGAAGAAGCAGCCAAGTCCGACAAGCCGTCATTCAGAAGGCGACAACAATAGACTTGTTTTCAGTATAACTCGCCTGACCACCTGAAATTTGATTGTCCTCAGGTGAGCGAAGAAGAAAGGGCCAAACTGAAGAAGAGCTTTCAACGTAGGGTGTCAAAGGCTTATGCAGAAGCTATGCTGAGCAGGACCGAAATGCCAGACATCGCTTACGACGATGCAGTCCTAGAATCTGACTCAACGAGCAGCTCCGACAAAGAAGAGCAACTTGTTGCCTTCATGGCTGACATCGAAGAGGAACATGATACCGCATTTACCTCAGCTAGGGATGAGGTGATTGAATCTTCACAATCCTATCATAAACATGATCATGAAAAGGGAGAATCAGAGTCATATCATTCTGACTCTGAGGACTTGCTTTTTCAATCACTCACAAAGGATTTCAACTACATGTGCACGTTGCAATCCAAAATCACTCATGAAAATACATATCTTAAAGAGAAAGTTCTCAAATTGATAGCTGATCTAA
>AYJT01009064.1:0-14469 GCA_001278415.1 Ocimum tenuiflorum | reverse complement strand
GAGCGTGCAGGTTCTGTGGCAGCTGTTTGCTATATCAGCAGCGATAGTGCTCGCTGCCCTCAAATATTCCATTGTTGCTGCTCTCCTCATACTTATTCTCATCACTCTTCTTTGATGTTCTCTGTTTGCTTTGCTGCTCAGTTGTGAAGTTTTTATTCCCTTTTTTCTCTTATAATTTTGATTCTTCATTTCAAATGATTTAGTGAACTTTAGATGTATTTGTAAATTGTAATCGGAAAATGCATTCTCAACCTCCTCAATTCAATCCCTGATAACTGATAATGTCATAATGATATTGTGTGCATTGATTTACTATAAGCAACTAGATTTATGTCCAACAGAATTAGTCATTATGAAATAAATAAAATTATATTTTTATATTATTAGCAGAAACTGTTTTGGATTTTGGTTCATCAACGTTATCAATGTAATCATATTATAAATTTACAAGCCATCAACTGCACATCATATTATATATATAAATGAATTTAACAAAATGAAAAGAGTAAAATAAAACGAAAATTTGCGAAAATAAAATTCGATGTGAAAAAAAAAATAGCTTAACTTAAATGATAAAATTAAAAAATTATGTTTATGTTTATTTCGAATAAATTAATATAAAAATAAGTTTGGTGAAATTGTAATGTTTTTAGAAAAAAATAATTTGATATAATTTATTAAAATTTTTTATTTCTTATTGTATAAAATAAATATATGTAGTATAAACTGATAATAAAATAAAGAATAAATAGTGTTAATGAACGATAATGTGATGTTTTCTCAAAAAAATGGTGAAGTGATGATTATGAGAGGGGAAAGTGGTAAAACATGGTGTTTTTGAGGAAAAGTGGCGAATACACAAATCGAAAGATTATTCTTCTTTATTATATCTAAATTTACGAAAATATGTATTATTAACACTAGTAAGATTAAACATTAAGGCTAAAATGATAATGATAGAGCTTAATACTAAAAATATAACTGCAGCAAAAAGTTTAAGTTGGTGTTAATGCACGCTCAAAAGATATTTTTTAAATGGGACTGAATCACAAAAACTACTGAAGCTTATATTAACAATGCTTCATTTTTGGGAAAATTAGCTTTAACAGAGAATCTACCAACAAATATCACGGAGCACTTTTAGCTTAAAGAAGTATAAGAGATTCTGTGCAGCAAAAAATCTGACAAAAACCATTGAAATCTTAAATATTTCCCGTAAAGCGAAGGCGTACTTTTAGTCACTAGTACTAGAATGTGTAGTATAAATACAAAATTGGCATAAATTCGCCACTCATTTTCAACACTATTCAGATGGCATCTATTACACCTCTATTCTGTATCGAACTTGATCTTCTTTGGAGCAGCCTGGACGACGCCCACCTGCAAGATTACACAACAAAAAAGCATTCAGTAAAACCATAATTAAATGCCCTTCATAATGCAAAGTGTTTCACATCGATATGATATGAAAAGTTTGATGTTACAACATTCTCATGCATGACATATCAGTATGGCAACACAGGGATTTGAGCATTCTTACAATCTCTGGGCACTCGTAATCGATACCAGCTGCCTCAATTCTCTTTCGTCTCTTTTGGTCCCTTTTCAGTATGCTGCCAACCAATTTTTGTTGTTGTTCTAGGGTTCGTTCCTGGAAATTATATTCAACCGATAACATTATAATACTTGTGAGGCAGAAAGAATTCGAAGTATAAGATTTGCGAGATTTACCTTGTCATGGCGCTTCCTCTCAATCTGAACCCAATTCACTGGCTTGTGAGAGCGGTTCATACCTTTCCACCTAAAGACATAGTTATTGGTTAGAACTCAAGACTTACAGAACTCCACATTGTACTTTTGAAATCCTTCAAAGTCCACAGCATTGAAATTTCTAAACCACCTAAGATTAAGCTATCAAAATTGGTGAATTTCAGGCTTCTTAAATAATTTTTGTTATTTAGCTCCACATATTACTAGATTGATCCTCAGAACTATGCATCAATCACATACACAATTTTTTAACATGCAATCTCCATAACCTGTCTGTTTCAGAATTCTTCCCTTTTCATTTGCTTTGATTCTGTTTATTATAGTTTTGAAAACTAATAGTATTGATTTTAATATGATTGATCAAACTAGATGATAGCTTAAGGGTGTACTCACATTCTTGGATGAACACGCTCGGGAGGAACAAGACTAACTTGCAGAAGGTGCTCATACATTAGATAGTTATGCATACATTCTTCAACAACCTTAGCAACCTGTGGAAGCAAGGAAAAAATTCGTTTATTAGAAAAGGGAAAGTGGAAAGGCAAAATAAAATTTATAAAGTAAAAATGACTACCTCAGGAGATTGAAATTCAATGAATCCAAAATGCTTTGATTTTCCTGTCTGTTCAAGGAAATAACAGAGCAAGATAAATCAACAGAGGTACTGAATGAAGGAATAGTATAATACACAACTACCAGCTTCCAACTCTAAAATGCATGTGACAAAACTAGGAACTGCATCTCTACTTCGACTAGGGTTTAAAAATATTTGATGACACAACTAGCTGAAGTGATGATGCGCTAAAATCAACAGATTGTCTCTCATCTACCGTCAGGAGTGGTCAGTGTAATTACGAACTCCACATAAAACTTACAATTGTAAGCACAGTTGATACATGTGAAATCCTCCACTGAGTTTTGGAACTCCAAGTGGTATGTGTTGGTGAATTTACATACCACTTGGAACTCCACGTGGTATCTGTTGGTGAATTTCTATATATTTAGCTCGGGAAATCATGAATAATCAAAAACTTATCTTCACTTCTTACGCAGTGATTTTAGAGGGTAATGGCTATGCTACAGTCATTTTCTCCAAACAGTCAGATATCAACAGATATACTTGCATGTTGGATACAAAACATATTACATCCTATTTTCATGTGTGGTATGGTCATCTCATATTGTCTATAAACCATAATAATCACAACATGATATGGGGAAAATTAAAGCATGCAGGATAATAATAATTACACCGGTAATCAATATAAAGAAAAGCTCAAAGCTCCAATTGAAAGTGCAATCAGATGCATAACTGATACAACTAAGCCTCCATCTCACTATGAATGTATATTTTATTTCAAAGCTCCCACCAAATACTCAACCTCGCAGTTGAATGAGGGATACATATCCGACCCTCGTTCTACACAAAATCATACGGTTTAAAACCTCAATGCAACAAATTCATCATTCATACAGCAACCCAACTTCCAGTATATAGAAAAACTGAGATTGGCACTTCCCCTACTTGGAGAAAAAGAAACAAACCTTCCTATTTCTTGCAATTCTGAGTCTCTTAACCGCACCAAACTGCTTAAAGAAAGCTGCAAAAAACCAATTTCAACGGAGTCAAACCGGTGCAAAAAGCGCATATAAATCAATATTGAGTTAACTAACACGAGTGAGGTTAGAATGAGCAAAACAAACCTTCCATTTCAGTCTCATAGAACCCATGCGGGATTCTGCCAATATACAAAACAGTTGCTTTGTTCTCTCCATTCTCAATCTTCGGAATGTTCCTCGCCGGACCGCCCTCCAATGGCTATATTTCCCAGATGAAGCACAAAATTAATACCAGTCGTATAAGAAATCAAAAGAGCAAACAAATGCAAAATGAGATGCAGGCGTTGTTTGGATGGAGTTCGAACTAATTCAGATTAGGGAAGGATGAAATCTACATAATACTCACCAGGAAATCAGCGGCATCGCCCTTGGAAGCTGAAAATTGAGCCGCGGCCTTCTTCAAGTTCTTCAATCCTGCCTTCTTCTTCGCTTTGAGTCCCATTTTTTGCTGCATGTATTTTGAATTGCAATTATTCATAATCGATCAAAATTGACGATTGATTATATACAGCTGAATAATATGGGATATAAAGAGTGAAGAAAGCAACAGCTTACCAGGCGACGGAACTCGAAGGGGATGAGAGGGAAGAAGCGAGAGGGGCAGAGAGAAAGAGTTAAACCCTAGCAGATGAAAGGGTTCTTCTAAAGCCAGTTCTTGCATCTAGCCCCCTGTACTTTTGTTTATGTGCATATTATCCCCATTATTCCTTCTTAATTATTTTTCTTTAATAATTAATAATCACTACTATATATTTTTGTGTTGATTATTTTTAAATTTTAAATCCACTCACTTGTTATTTTTTTATGCTTTTTAACATGTTCTAGGAAACTGTGCTTTAAATATATGTAGTTTGCACCTGTTTTATTTGATTTGTGATCATAGTTGGGATTTTTTCCATTTAGTGACTTGAGCTAAAGTTTGAAGAGGGTGAAGAGAATACAAAAAGGCATAGAGATAGATGAGTGAATGAATACAAACATCATTATTATAGTTTCATTTGATGTTTATCTTAAAAGAGTAAATTATTCTAGAAAAATTAAGAAATTATTCGTTTGGATTCTCTTAATTGAGGGGAGAAAGAAAGCAGATATGAATTTCGATGGTCAATTTCTTAAAAGATTACCGAACTATAATCTTTGTATGAAAAATGATATTAAACTATAATTTGTATCAAAATGGGTATCAAACTTTCATTTATCTTGCAAATATGATATTTATTTTTTTTATCCTTATATAATTAGCAAACGACATTATTTTTATAATTCTAAATATTTGTGTTTTTAGTAAATGATATTCTTTACTTTTGTTTTTTATTTCAATTTTTTTTGTTTTCATACTTTTCGTTTTATTCATCTTTTGTTTTCATATTTTTTTTATTTTACTTTTATTTGTGTTTTATTATCTAAGTTTTTTTATTTCGTTTTTCTGTATGGTTTTTTTTCTCTTTTTATTTTGTTGTATAACAAATTTTTTATCTTATTTTTTATTTTTATTTTTTGTCTTATTTTGTTCTTTCCTTTTCAGTTAGTTATACTTGAATTTATTGTTTCATTTTTATTTTTCTTACTTCTCAGTTTTTTAATTTTCATTTTATTTTTCTTTCTAAATTTGAAATTTTTTGTTTTCATTTTCCATTTTGTTTTAATTTTTTTGTTTTCGATTTATTGTGATTTTTTCTTTTTTATCTTACGTTTTGTTTTCATTTTTTTTGAATTCTTTGTTTTCAATCTAAAATTTTTCAATTTAAATTTATCGGTATATTCTTAAATTTTTAGTTATATTTTTGTTTTCAGATTTTCATTTTTTGTCTTTTATCTTAATTTTTTGTTTACAGTTTTTTTTTTTTTGTACTTAACTTATAAATATGTCCGTTTTATACTTTTTTTCTCTTTTATCTGAATTTTTTATTTTTATTTTCGACTATTAAAAAAATACAAAAAAAAATCATTCTCCAATTAATTATGTGAGGGTAAAAGAGATACAAGTATCACATTTGAAATAAAAATGAAAGATTAGTACTCATTTTGATACAAATTATAGTTTACTATTATTTTTTATACAAATACAATAGTTTAGTATCTTTTCAGGAAATTGACCCAAAATTTTGAATTTATTTTGGAACAATTATTTTTTTAAAAATTAAATTTCACTCTTCTTAAAAAAAATACATATCAAACATAATTAAAGTACTCAATGTCTTTCTCATAGTTCCATTCTCTCTTTTCAATCACTGCTATGGGTCGTAAAAAGGGTATGGAACTATCTACCAAATATGTTGTTGTTTGAATTTGTTCGAGATAGTATGGGTTATTTGATATTGCAACAAGACGGTTGTGAAGAAAAGTAGTCGATTAGTCGTAGAGATCATCCGAATGTGTTGCAATCCAGCGGTGCCCCTCATCCCTCATCAAGGGGCGAGAGAACCAGCATTGATTCCTCCAAATCCTAACATAATACTATGACTCAATTAAAAGAAAAAAATCCAATACATCAATGTCTATTTCTCGTTTTACAACTCAAACGACCTTCTGAAAGTCCCTTCTGGTTTTGGTTCAAACTCATAAGAGCAATGATCAGGGCTCCAGGTTTGTAGAATTAAAGCTTAAACTGGCTAATGAGTAATTTATAACTAAGTAAAATTGAAATGCATTGGACTCACCACAACGGACGAGTATTTTCATGTTAGCTTGTAAAATAAGTCATAAATGCAAACACGCAGGATTAAGACACAAACTTTATTAGACCGCCTAAACGATTTAAGCGGATCTAAATAATTCATTTACACCAACCCAAACTCATACACGTATTGGATCCTAAAATCAAATTCATACCCACCTTGAATTTTTAAACTCAAACCTGACTAAATCATTTAGGCGTTGTTGAAGATTAACCATATATTTATATCAATAAACCATAACTAAAATGCCTAAAATCTCGACGGATGCATATCCTAAGATGTTTATCTTGACTACGCTTTCGGTAAAAGTAAGCACTAACGTGATCAATCAATGTGAGTATCTAGATTGATTAATTATTCTTTGCGTGATCTACTTTTGTATCCCTTCAAATTGCTACACTCGAAATACATTCTCCTTCAAACGATCATTTTTTTGGATCACTCCGGATGGGCTTTAAACCTTAACGCCCATGCATCGGCCCAAGCCTTGGGCCCAGTATAAGATTAACTTTGATGCTGCTAACACCTTGCTTGAAGGACTTCTACTTTGACTTCGCTTTGTTTCGGCGATCAAATATCTCAAATGGCCAACTCCAACCCGGTCAGTCGTATTCACTATTCACACATCTTACTTCAAACGGGATCAGGATCCTTTGTGTTGTGTTGTAGAAGATAATACAAAATGTTGTATACGACCAATAGCGAAATCAAGGAGGGGCCTTGGTGGGCTTCAGCATAAATTATAATAAATGAAAAATTTTCCCCATATCCACATGAGTTATAAATGAAAATTTTCCCCTTCGTGAAATGTCAATTTTTGCCTACAGTAACAACTAACAAGTGTGGTGGGAAATTTAGATAATTCTAGACCATTTTTTTTTTAAATTTGTTATGGGACTTGGATTGGAGAGGCACTTTCCTAGCTCTATATACTCAAATGCATTAAAATATTAATAAAAAACAGAAAACAACGATATCGTGAAGCCTTCTTTATTCGACAAGTACCAGTGCCCTCCACTTTCTTCGTAATATGATCCACATGTTTTGTGATCATTTTGTAGGAATGTTATAAATTTAATAATTTATTAGGCTTTTAGCCATGCTTAAATGGATCGCACTCAACCAAACCTTTCGATATTTTATTTTTAGAGTTTCAAGAAACATTCCTTAGAGAACTCCCCGATTGAGAACAATGTGTAAAAACCCTCCAAATAAGAGAGATTTATAGTTCGAATCCCACACTCCCCATCCCCACTCAAGAAAAAAAAAAGTTTCAAGAAATATGGATATCAAACTCTCATTCAAGACAATATGGAACCTAAACACCACGTAGGAAAAAAGACAAATCTTAAACCATGTGTTTATGAAGTACTATGAAAAATTGGAAATGACATCTATGGCAAGCTTATGTAATTATTTCCCCTATTTATTGTGCATTTATTTCTCATCAATAGTGCCTTTACTGTCCCTCTTTTTAATTCTTATCATCAATTAAAAACGACTTCGTGGCGATCATAAGTGATTGACCGTATGCTAACGGAGGAAATAATTGTATTAACGAATTGCTTTTAAGATAATAGTTCATTTGCATAGTAACATTTTTATATTTGTGTATAACGTTGCACTTATTTTTAAACAATTGTTTCAATTTCAATGCACTGTTGTAGTTAGAATGATACTTTTCATAATCATAGCAACTATCTTTCTTTCATTTCAAGACGTGTATTTGACCACTATAGTGAATATGAACGGATACGATGAAATCGTCAAACAACTTAGCAAATAATAAATCGTAAAAAATGTCCATCATTTTTGGATATAATCAGTAGCTTGATGTTTCCACTACACTTTTAGTTCGGATAATAATTCACTTTTAGCAAAAACTTATGTTAGATCGCATAAGCGATTTAAACGGATCTAAATAATTTATTTCCACAAACTCAAACTCATACTCGTTCGGGATACTTAACCCAAACATGTATCCCTCCTAAATTTTAAACCAAAATTCGCCTAATTTATTTAGCTGATCTAACCGAAGACCTCCTCCTCACTTTTTTTTTTTGGTCTTTTTAGTTGGATTCCGCTCGTATTTATGAGCGTGGTAGAATATAGTTTTCCCTAGGAACACAAGTTGAACTTACAAGGAGATCTAGGGTTTATCATCACCGTGAAAAAAAAGAGGCGTTAAAAAGGATTACGAAGAATCAAGAAGGCCACGCGGCAAAACTCAAAATAAAAGGCGGGCAAATATCTCTCCCTCGTCTGCTCTGCACTCCTATCTCTCTCCATTTATTTTTTTGAAGCTCAGCTCACTAAATGAAATTGAATATCGCTTGCTAAAATCGTTGTTCTGCTGTTATCACATGATTTACATCCTCCAAGTTCTTCACAGAGAAATAAATATAGCTCAGTATTCAACAGGAGGAAGGTGCGAAAAATTCGCACGGCTGCTCATTCAATGAGGGAGGAATTTCTGTACACTGCTTAGAGAATCTTCGGGGTTAGTTTTACTTCATTTTGTCTACGCACATCGTTTTATCAATTTGTGATTCGTGTTCGCGCTTACACGCACTTTTTTCATTGATTGTGTTTTTGTTTGTTTTCATATGGTGTCAAAATGCACTGTCAAACGAGTTATATTTGTGAAATTGTGCGCTATACATTTTGGGTTGGATGTTCCGATCTCATCGGTTGAAATTTTATTAGGATGAACAGTTGAATAGAATTTGTATTGGAAAAGAAGATTTATGGGAAATATTTCAAATACTTTATTTTAGATTTTGATCGTCACAGGAAAATATTTGAACCAAGTCCGATTAATTTAGTATGATGAATTTGTTTCTCCAAATCAACCAATACAAACAATATTTAGATACTTTTGAATGGAACCCCACATATATATATATATTTTTTTATTAAAATTAGTGTTTTTTGCCCACACAATGACACAGTTATAAATAATATCGCATTGAAAATAATGTTGTGCTGCAGGTACATTGTCACTGATGATTTGTTTTTCTTTCCACTCTAGCATTATACCGGGTAATGCACATAGCATTTTGTATGTTTGCAATTTAAAAATGTGTAAATTATTGATGCACATGCACGGATACATATTGATATTTCTACAAATATACTTCCATGGTGGCGATTATGACGTCTCGTCTCTGTCTTTGATATGCTTGACAGTTACCATTTGTGTATTTGGTCTTAGTAAATAATGTACAGCCTTCCTCAACGAAAAAAGTATCATTTTCTCTTTAAATTAGAATCTGTATAATATTAGATCTTTAAATAAGAATCCATCTGAGTATCATATAATTTTTCTAGGATTTGATAAGGTCTTGCAAACATTTGATATCCATGTTTACGATGTTGCTGTGAAACTTCGTATTGCCACAGATGAAATAATATAGATGGTTGTTTGGTAACTGATGATATTGAGACAGAATGATCATAAGATCACTAAGTACACGTGTTCCATGTTTTCTGGCTCGTTATATTGTACTCTTTATAATGCAGAGAGCATTGCTTGTTCACTAATCTATGATCAATTGTGTATATCAAGCTCCAAAGCTGCTATTTTCAGTATAAGAAACTACTAATAGCTTATAGCTGAGAAGCACCCTAACAATGCATACATGCAGTACAGCTATAGAATAGATCAGAAGGTTACAATTGCTTATTTCTCACTTCCTGTCAATATTTGTATCCTTGAAAAAATGGCTCACTTAGTGAACATAAATGGAAAAAAAAGGAAACTATGTATGAAATGTCTATTGCTCTTTTTATGACGTTCCCGCACTCTTATCCTATGAAATTTCATTGCTTCTTACATATCGGATGCACGGAGGATCAAGAATGTGAAAGAATTTGTTAGTTATAGATCACTATCCCACTTCAGAAGTTCCTTTCTCATCTTGGAGAGGGCAGCAAAGTGGTTCTTGACTTAATTTGGCAACTCATTGATTACGCCGTGTTTTCACTCATTTTACTTTGATATCTTGCTTGCAGGGAGATGCAACCTTGCCTTCAGAGGTCGTGGTGCTCGAGATTTTTGGTCAAATCCTCTGACACATACGAATCCTGCAAGGGATTTCAAATATATGACATGAAATAATTGAGCTGATAAGATGCATATAAAAGATTTGATCTAATTATTTTTGAGGCCAATGTAAGGTAATTATGGTACATACCTTTCCAGAAGCAGTACTGGATACCTTCAGTCGACATACCTGGCAAGCACCAATTATTTTTAAGCTACGCTACTTATATCTTTTGGCTGCAAACTAACCAAATTAAATTTACCTTTGAATATAGTCGAGACTGAGGTCCCAAAGAAGACTGTCCGTCTTGGTAAGTTCCATATCAAACTTCTTGGTACATGAATAGGATTTGTGCTAGTTTCATGATCAGCAAAAACCTACAGACATTCTAACAGGTCACTGCAAGCATCTTCATATCCATGGTCATATATAAATGCATGGTCACTTTATTGCCATTTAAATAATTTGTGATTAGATAATTTGCAATGATTAAATTGGGGAGCAGTTTTACCTCATTGACCTGGAAATATGTGCCATTGAGTGGGAAACTTCCCCTCATTGCTGTTCTGCAAGGTATCTGTAAAGAGGTAGTTGTATGAAAATGGTACTTGGCTCTTTGTGTGTGTGTGAAAATTCATTTTAACTCTTACCAGGATAGTACCCCTGACTAATTGTGCCTGTGCTTCTCTTGTACTGTTGCATGGGAAACATGTTTTCTTGTCACACTGGCCACCTTCAGAAGAGCTACATTTATCTTCTGGTGGTTGAATTGAATCCGCAGTCTCACCTGCAAATATGACCAGCTAAATTTTTGAGTATTGGATTTAGCAACGTAAAATTATTTATAAGTTAGTGTGTGTGCCTCATATTAATGACTTCAGCTTATATTTTATTCAGGCCTGTCTTTATGATATATGTTGGTGGGATCCAAAGGGGGGAAGGGAGTCAACAGTCTGAATTACACTACATAGATACTTTGGGATACTTCCATCTTATTTGATAGATGTGCGTAACTTCCATGCTTTAAGAATTTAATATTAGTTACCTGGTGTCCATAGAGCCAGAAGATATGGACTTGGATCGTCAGGTTCTCTTCTGTCCATCTAACCGACACATTTAATTTCATGTCAGTTGGAACAAAATTGTGCTAATGGGAAATTTAACAATTTAGATTGAGATGAATAACGAACCCCTTCTAGTAGTGGATGTGAATCTGGAAGTTCATATCTGCAATTAAATTAGTCATAAGTTAATGGAAAGTTCTGCAGATCTGAGGTTCAAATATAGCAGATCACTTGAGAAATTTGACCAGTTAGCAGTATTTCTGGTTTGTTTATTCTTTGACCCGAAACTACACACTTTGGTGCAAGTTCTGAATAATTATTTGGCTCTTCTATCTCTTCAGAGTCCAGGTTTAGCAAACTTCTGTTTTATTCATCAACATCCCACATTTTTGTTATGGTATTTATCTGGAAGAGTTTTATTTATAATTTTAATGATAAGTTATAAACTTACACATGGTGTTCCGTCCGCAGTCGGCTAACTTGCTTCAGTTTGGGCATTGGAATAGAAGCGAGTTGGGGGCTCAAAGAAATAATGGCTTTGGACATATCACCCTCTCGCAATTCCTTATTCTCCTGAATGAAACTCTGTAGGTTAGTTGTAAATTCCTCAATGTTGAGTTTTATTTCTGGAATTTCATCGGGATCCTCATAAAATGCATCCTCAATGTCTCTTTCTATAACTTCTATTGATGATTCTGGGGTGGTTGGCTCCTCTATAATAGGTTCACAATTTCTTGCGACTCCTGGACTACTCCCTAAATAATCTTCGAGGGGAGGTAAGGGCATAGGACTTTTAAATACTTCACAGCTTTGCCTGGAACTCGTTGGAATGTCTGAACAGACTATGCGTTTCTCTTCTGGCCCTGGAAGAGCAAGCCTTGCACTGAACAGATTGCAAAATCATGCATTGTAATTGCGAATCATGCTGTCTTATTGGATAACTTTCCCTTGTTCAATTAACAATCTAATAGCAATTATGAAGTCTTAACGCAATAGACAACTGACCTAGCAAAAGCACTTGCAAAATGTCGGCATTCTCCTCTCATTGGACACGCATTACAGTTTGGTTGTCTCTTCGTGCAGAAAACCTGTTTTGTGTACAAAGTAACTCTTCTATCAGGAAACATTTCTTTGGGATCTACATGGTGATTAATGGTGCATGCGTAAGCCATTGCACTGTGAAAACTGAGGGTTTTACCTTCCCAAATGTTATCAGTTGGTAATGTAGCTCGTACCTGCAGTTCCATCATACAATTGTCATTAGAACAGAAAGATGGTCGCTAAAGTGGATATAACTTATCATTTGAAGGTTTGATGGCAATGATGGGTAATTTTGGTTAAGAAAATATTACAATGTTTCTTGATCCAACATGCAGAGCCTAGGCCACAGATATTTTTGAATTGACTCCAGCACTGGGTACCTTCATGAAAGCAAGTGACGTTCAGTATATACAACATGCTACAGGGATAATTGTTCATGGTTTGTTGTATACTGACATTTCAAGAAGATGCAACTGTAGTGACTCTGGGAGTGGTTGAAGTGGAACCCAACCCAGTCGGACAGCAATGCGTCCAACATTTGTGTCAACCTAACAAGAACAGACAATGAAATTGTTTTCTTCCTCATGCAGTATCCGCTGGCCCTTGCAGGAAAATGTGCTTACCGGGAAAGCTAGGTGATGAAGTGTCAAGAGGCGCACACACTCCACGCTTTTTAGCCCCAACCCACGTATACTTAGCAAATAATCTCTGCAACACATTTTCTTGTCAAAGGAAAATGATGTAAAGACTATAAAGAAATATAAAGGAACTTGCTAGAGATTCTGGAGTCCCGCCTGAAATTAGTTGAAGAGCGAAGATCTCTTCATCTTTGTGAATACTTACTTGACTCTGTCTGGTTGAGCATCTCTCAGCCATTCTAAGTCGATACTTCCGTGATCTTCAACCAGTCTGTTGAGGAAATCCTGCAAAAATATCCAGTTAATTCAATTGCGGCAGTTTGTAACTATTTTTCTAAGTAATATATAATGCAATCATTCTGCATACCTTCATTCGCGCTGCTAGCATGTTATTCATCCCCCTTTCCTTGATACTGTTAGAGATCTCTTGAACATCAGCATTGCGTAATGCTTCATAGTCCAGAGAGTCCATTGTTTCCCTGCCTCTTCCTCTTGTGCCACCCTTTAGCACCTGCTGTCTTAATGTATCCCAATCAAATGATTTCACTGTTTCCTTCTCAGCTTTCTGCTTTCTTGCAGTTGAAGCTGTGCTGATCTTACTTGATTTCGCATTGGAAGAGTCCACTGCCTTCTTTTCAGTTGGCTCAAGTGTGATTTTTTCAGAGGGTTTCTTATTATCTACATGAAAGTTGCTTTCCTGCTGAAAGGTCTCCTGCGTTCCTCTGTTATCACTGTTTATGAGATACTGGTTGTCCCTGCTCTCAGACTCAGTTGGTAAATTCATTTTATCTTCAAAATGATTGGTCAAAACTTCATCATAAGCCGTTGATTGAAAAGTTGAACTTCCATTCTGTGGCTCCATAGGGTTACTTTCCATGGTCTGTCCTGCTTTATAGTGTAAATCTTCTGCAACTGTTTGGCTGGTGGTGCAAAGCGCAGAAGTTAAGGCAGAAGCGCATTCTTTTTCCAATGATGCAAAAACATCAATTTCACCAGTACCCATCAGCATACTCTGCCAATAATTTTCGGATGTGGGATTGGGTCTTTGTAAATACTGTACATTGGCAGCTAATGAGTCAGTACATGCATTTGTGCTGCTTGCGACTCCTGGATATTTCCTGTTTGCTAGATTTTCAAATTGCTGACCATCATTTTGAGGTCTGTCATCTGGCATTGAGGATCCTATTTCTTGAATTCGATTATTCTGGAATTCTGTAATTCCTCCAGTGTCTTTGTCCAAGTATAAATGGCCTGAGTTTTCTCTAAAATCTTCAACTTCTGAATTTGATCCTGAGCTTGATCTGATATCCTCAGAGACTGGAAAACTCATGGATTCTGAAGAACTTTGGGATGATACCATGCCTTCCTCTGTTCTTCTGGTATGAGTTTCTACAGAAAAGGTGCCTGAAGCAACATGTTCTGCGGCATATTCAGACAATTTACTGGATTTCACAGTGCTATGGTCATAAACTGGTTCCCTTGTCATTCGCTGATGACAGGTTGTACCATCAGGGTGCCTTACTTGAACCACACACTCAGCAGATGGGTTCCCTCCTTTTTGGCATGAACTATCTCTGGTGGTGGTTGATTTGATTGGAAACTTGGCTGCAAG
>AYJT01009053.1:0-15087 GCA_001278415.1 Ocimum tenuiflorum | reverse complement strand
TGCACTTTCTAAAAAGATATTTCTTCAAAAAAAATTTTCAAAATTCATCTATAACTTTTTCTCTCTCCTCAACAAGAAAAATTCAACCAAATATTTTTCATAATTTTTTTAAATTACTTTTAGAAAATGGAGCCTAAATGTTTTAATAAGCTATCTGTTTTTGTATGGAAATGGAATGATTAAAATTTCCATATAAAATCTAGTTTTATATGGTAAAGAATTGACCTAAATATTTTTATAAGCTATCTATTTTAAAAGTTGACCTAAATATGTGAAGGGGGGTTTGAACTTATTACTTACACCATTCAGTAAATCATCGGTCATCATCTGCACTAATTTGAGCTGCATTTTCTTTTGACGTAGATTTTGCTTCATTTGCACTGATCTGAATTACATTTTCTTTAGATGTAAGATTTAGCTATTAGGCTACCCACTATAATTACATTATGTGATGGTCATGAAATAAATAAGACAATGACGGTTTAATTATTAAAAAAAAAAAGAGAGGGAGAAAATAGAAAGCTGATATGACCACAAGTTTGTTCGGCAGGAAACGGCCTCTGAACGCCTAGCCCCGTAGCACTCATCTATTGAGGGTTACTTTTTTTTAATTATTAAAATTTAGATTTCTGAATAATTTTATAAAAAAAATTTACCAAAATTCATGAAAAATAAATCTATGAATAGACCCCAATATTGATATAATTTTACACACAACACAAATATCACTCTTTCTCATTCTTCTTGATTTCTCAAAATTTTATTTTCTTTCATCGAGCATATATGGGAGAAATTCGGCAGTAGTAATTGAACGTGTAATTTCTATTTCATATAATTATAATTTTGAAATTCGTGCGTTGCATTTGTACTTTGTCAATTTATCTTTTAATTTTGAATTAACTATTGCAATTTTTATTTTATAAGAATGAAATTTTGTGCATAATAATTTATTTATTATAATTAAAAACTTAAAATATAAAATTGTAAAATATTTTTTTATTATATTAAATTTTATGATATGAGTGAGGAACTAATATTTTATTTAGAAAGTTGGATTGGATAGTGCTCACTACCGTAAATGTAAATTTAATTAGGTTGTAAGTTGTGATTGAAAGAAAGATAAATGAATATTTTATTATATGGTTGGGTTGGATGGTGATAATTATAGTGGGTAGTTTTAGACTAAGAATATGGACAATCATGGTTGCTTCATGGTTGGATGCCATGTAAAAGGACTATGTACAAATAAATAAATGGAGAGAGTGAAAAGACCATAGTTGTTTGATGGCGTGTTCTCTTTTTTAATTGACGACGAATGGAATGGATCACTCATCTTTTTTAATTAATAATTTTTAAATTAATATATCTTTTATATTATAAATAAATAAACATACCAAAACTCATATATAATTCTCTACAAATACAGACCAATTTTGCTATACTTATTTTTTTATTTTTAATTCATCTTATTTTATGTAATCGCCTCATTATTACTTTTTATTATTTATATACAAGTAGTAGTTTTAATCTATAATATAAAAAGATTATATAATAAAACTACAAGTACTATTTTAATTATGAGTTGTATTATTAATCTAAAAATAAAAGAATTATATAATAATTAAATAAAAGAACTAATGTTGTGGTTGTGATGTTGGATGATCGTTGATAAACTTGCAAAATTGGTATTGTTGAGTTGAGAAGATTATTGATAAGATGGAAGAGGGATAAATTAATTAAACGTTGAAATGATTGGGTGGTTGGTCTGGTTACCGTTATTTGTAGTTGGAGGAGACAACCAAATTAGTGACGAGCATAGTGAACATTCTTCACAAGAATACAGAGCTGTTCCTTTCTCCTGTCCTTTACCTTCTTCCCTGAACCTGGAACCCCACAAGTTTTCTCTGTTAGATCTGCATCATTGTATCAATTAAAACAGAATGGACAAATTAAGAATAGAAATAATAATAGGAAACAAATGAAAAATACATTTATTATATATGAGTAGCCATGCATTCAAGGAGTGTGATACATTAGTGGCCTTAAATTTGGCGCAAAGATTTTGAATTTCAAATATGGAGAATTGTTTCTTCTTACTAGCTTAGAATTTAGATTTATTTTGCTCGCTATGCTTGTCCAATCACTGAAAAAAAAAAGAGAGTTAAGTTTCTTGGTTCTTGTAGGCGCGAAATTAGATTCCAAACCATGTTCCCCAATTCTCTCTTAGGAAAAGATTGTGTTTCACTTGCTTTTCTACAATATCTACAATTTCTAGGAATCTTCTAAGAGATTTTGGAGCTTTTGAGATATGATAAATTTGTTATTACTATAAGTTCCCCACTTCCAAACCGGTTCGGTCGGTTCAAGACTTTCAGTTCTATGTGGCCATCACTGACTATATTACAATAGTATCTACTCGTTTATCTTCCACTATCATTTGTTATCGTGAACTTTTGCATTAAGCTTGATGAAGTAGTCATATCAAAATACAAAAATCTCATTCATCGTTTGTTTTATTTGATGAGAAGTTAAAACTTGTTTGTTGTGTCTGGTTTAATTCAAGTACATGCTAAAATAGTCTTTCCTGCTTAGAAAATTGAAATTTTGACGTTGATGCTTTCATATAACCAGAATGAGGCTGCTTGTTATCCTCCCTCCTTCTCTTTTCTAGTAATGGCCATTCGTAACCGGGAACGACAAGGCAAAAAGGGAACCAGAGCCGTTGAGGATGGTTCTGAGTTGGAACATGGCCCGGATTTACAAGGGACATTTTAAGTTCAAACTTTTCAAGGCCCAGAAACCATAACCAGCTAAATCGGCCAAAAATGCCTTTTCAAATGGGAATTTTGTGAAACCTTGCAGAACCATAGGAACTGGAACCCTTTTCGTGGCCGTCGCTAGTCAATCCTCCATTTTCGGGAGTTGGTATGTTTTGGGTCACAATGCTGTTTGATTAGACGTTGGTCATATCGGCTCATGGCTTTCTCGATTCAGAAGGTGTGATGTGGGAGACTTTTAGTTGGTTCAATAACGTCCCTCAACAATTATATTATAAAATGAATGATTCTACTCTTGATTTTGAGTTTTCATTGCGAAGAAAATGTGCGTGTGTGGATTGGACTTCCAATGGCTCGTGAACGTGGTTATACATCTATTATTTTCGAGGAAATTCTATGGAACGGTTTTGACTCTCTCGCATACGAGGCATGCCTTGCGTGGATCCACCCAACATAAGAGGTCGATCTATAGTGCCAAAATAGGTGGCATAGACTTCTCTTGTTTCGGGAAATGGTTGAATGACAAAGTTAGGCGCAATTCGTGGAAGGAAATTTCGGATTTTACGTTATCCACAAGTCACGATCGATGACCCTACTGATAAAGGCTAGTTGTCTATCTATGTAGGTTGTGTTTGAATTCTCTTTCGTTTTTTATTTTAGAGTTAGTTTGACATTCTGTTTGGTCTTTGTGTCATTTTTCTTCTGGTTTTGTGGACTGTTACATGAATGAGTAACTGCTGAATCAATACAGTCGTCTATAATTGTAGCAAGAATAAATACCCAAAAAGAAAAAGAAAGAAAGCGTGCAGTTGACTATTTTGGTTTTGTTTTAATTGTTGCTATGACTGTCTTCTTTTTTTTTTATTAGTAGTAGTTGTTGAAGGAGAAAGACATTGGTCAAAGGGGCAACTGCCTCAGTTTGAAAAAATAAATTAATCCTAGCTTAGGTGTATACAGGGACAATTATTTGACTTAAAAAGTAACCATTTTAATGATTATTTAATTTCTTCTGTAGTAGTTTATATTGTTTTTAATGTATCTTAATTCATGAAAAGTGTTATGCCATCAAATTTGATAGTGTCAAAACCTCTCATGTATGATGGTGTAAGATCCATCTTATGAATTAGGGAATTTGTTACTATCAAATTTTAGTAGCAACAACTTAATCTTGATGCTCAAATGCGGATATGTATTGTAGACTAAGGTTTCAGCGCATTCTTGGTCTAAGCAAGTCAAAACAAAACAGTATAGTCGATTTAATTGGTTCGCAAACTGAAAGTTGTGGTGGGTAATTATAAATCGAACGATTTTTATATTATGAAATCGGCCATTTTATACGTACCAAAGTAAACATACGATATTAAAATATTATTTTTTTTAGTCATAATATCAGCATATTATTTTTTGGCTCTTTTTATGTAGGTTGATTTCTGTCTAATTCATAGTGTGACAAGTGGAATTTGCTTGAATTGTAACTTTCAAGTTATAAAATGCTGAAATTTTTTATTTTTATTGGTTTAAAATTGAATTCTCATAGTAATGTTTGGTACTGTATATTTGTCTTGTCTTAACTAGGTCGTAAAATACATTACATTGTGGTATTTTTATATATTTAATTGAATGAGTTAAACCAATGTTCGGACATGAAAAATTTAAGTCCCGAAATCAACGCAAAATGTTAAACCAAAATGGTTGCGGTTTGACCTCTTTATTGAAGTTTGTTTTAAAAACGATAAAGTACATTAAAAAAATTATAAAAAGTTTGTTTATATTTTTTAATTGATAAAAGAGAACTAAAAAATTATGTGAAATTTGTTTATATTTTTTTAATTGATAAAAAAGAAAAAATAAATATGAATTTTGAATGTGTTTTGGAGGAATTACAATCTTAAAAAAAAGTGTGAAGATTATTTTTTTGGAAAAAACACACAAACAAATGAAGCTTTATAAGACTAATTTTGTTGATTTAATTTATGAAAATTTCAAACCATACACGGCGGTTTGATACTCCAATCTTCAAACCGGTTATTACATAAATTTACTATAAACAAGGATTCAGTTTGATGTTTTTGTTGATTTGCATGGAATAATTATATGACCATAATATAATAATTGCACAATTAATGAGAACAATCACCTACCAATTACCCACCCAGTTTATGATAGTAGAGGCTAAATGTACAAATATATTTTAAATTATTTTGTTTTTTTAAATATATTTCAAATTAAAAATATTTTTAAATAAGTGACTCAACTATCTTATTTGTTGCAAATTTATGACGGAAATAAAAATCTGATGACGAAATATTACACGTCAATATTAAAAAGTTCGTGTAGAATTACACATTGATTTCCAAACAAATATTTTAAAATTATAATCCCCGTATAATTATGTGTAGATCCACTCGTGAGTTCAGCCCCCTCCAAGAAAAGAATAATAATAATTTCCAAAGATATGCGTGAGATGTATTATATTTCAATCCCTCTTCGAAACGAATAAAAAATAGAGGAATACTGTGAAAATGAGTTGCAAAAAATTGGGAAAAGAGACATAGCTAAGATCACATAATTTTAATTTATTACTTTTTCAATAAGAATTATTAAAAAGGATAAAAATAAGTGGGGCTATCCTTCATGCTAGAAAAATTGTCTCGCAAGTATGTACTTTATAATTTATTACTTAATGTTTATTTAAATAAATACTCTTTTTTTTTATCTCTTTTGTTAACAAAATTTTTTAGTTGTATTATTTCTTGTTTAATATGTATTAGAATGATTAAATTTGTATTGTATAGATCTAACAAATTAGGTTGTTTATTGAATGTTTAAATTAATTTGTAGCATAATTTATATTGTACTAATTTGTTATTAAAATTTTTCAAACATAAATTGTAAAGTTTAAATTTGTGTATTTACATATTGTTTAGTAAATCTATTTAAATTCATATATTTATATATCATATAAAATTCTAAAACAGGCATACATTATTTTAACTGATGGATTGTGACAGAATTATTGACAATCCAATAATTTTAAGCGTTTTCATAATTAAATTCAAATTTATATATTACATGTTTATGGTTTACATCAGCTAAATTTATAAATTTACTAGTTCAATTGTATTTACATATTAAGTTTTTTTTATTACATTTATCTTACATATTAAATTTTTATTTAAGATTTATTCACTATTTTATTTTACATATTTGAACATCAATTATGTGTTAGTGATGTGGGTGATTTTTTTAGATGTGTGAATCAAATGGAACTTTCCATAAAAAAAATAACAATGAAGAAATACGACCATGTAAATAACAAGAATTTGTGAAAGAAATTTCAAAAAATAAGTGCGAAAGTAGATTTTATTGCTCGAGGATTGAATATTTTTACAAAGAGTGGGGGAGGGATATTTTATACAGGTTAATACAATGATTGTAGCTATTCTAACGGAGTAGATTTTGCCCTCTCCATTGTGCGTTGTGGCTTGAATAATCGTTACTCACAATCCCAGGTTATTCGAGCCCCAGTTCGTATTCTGTCAACCCGCCTCAAGTTGATCTTGAACTCAAACCTTTCGATAAGTATCAAAGGCTTCGAGCTCCACTTGGCCCCGGTCAACTTTTAGGGAGTTAGTGACTTTAACTTCGATCCTATGGAACCTCTCAACCCCGATTGAGCCTCCGACGAGTGATTGTCCGCCGATCTGATGCTAAATGAATCTTGCTCTGAGTTTGGGTCTCAGGATCTAGAGCAATTGGGCCAAATCGATTTTGACCCCAACAATTAGTAAAATTATTTTTCATTTGCCCCTCGAAAAAAATCAAATAAATATTATTTCACTTTTTTTTTTTAGCAAACCAAGAGAGAAAAAGCACATCCATTAATGTATGCAATCCAGTCCCCTAATAAAAATTCATGGATCTGCCACTGTGTATAATTCTATATAAATTTTTGTAATGTTGATGTGTAATCCGACGAGTAGGGGCGAAAATAGCCCATGCTACCCGATAGGAGGCTTCGGCCCAACCTATTTGTTATGAAGGCCAGGCTTAGGGACCTAGGCTTCAAAGTAGGCCTATCAAGCATATCAGGCTGACCTATTTAAATTACAATATATTATATAAATTATTAAATATATTAAATGTTTATAATTTAAAGGCAAAAAATATATGTTAAAATATTAAGTAAGCTTAAATAGGTATCTTGAAGACTAAAAGTCTGACCTATTTAATTATATGGGTTAAACCTAGGTCTATATAAATATTTGTTTCATTAAATAGGCTAGGCTCAGGGCCCAGGGCTACCAAACCAAAGCCCCGGGTTGACCTGGCCTATTTTCACCCCCAATCGATGAGCCATATCAATTTTTTCTCATTAGATTTTTGCTCTCGTCGTAGATTTGTAACTATTAAAATAGTTTGAACATTTATTTTTGAATACTCTTAATATAAAATATATTTGAAAAAAACAAATTAATTTGAAATATATTTGCACAATGATTTACCACATTCAATAGCGCATATTCACCAAAAACATGCAAACACAAGTTCATTACTACAAAAATATTGTTACACAGACATATCAAGAAAGACTCACTATCATAATTTCCAAAAAAATTATTCAAATCCATAATTAGGTAAATGTGTTATAATGATGTACCATTGACGTCGAGATAGAAATATACATGAGTAATCCAACAAAACATGTACCATCTTCTTATCTAATCATCGTAACAATTTAATAATAAGCAAATGAATAATTAGCTAGTACCCATGAAAAGGTCCAATCTTAACATTTCCCCTAAAAAGACTCGTTAACATTTTAGTTTAAAAATATGTATTTACGAGTAAAATATTTGCCTTCATTTTTTTACCACAAGTTAAAAATTTATTTAGCAAACCAAAAAATAAAATTAATTAAATGTACGTATCAAATAATCCTTCACACTTGAATATTCGATGTCGAATTTTTGGAACATTGTTGATATAAATAAAGGAGAACATGTTCCATGTCCCATAGGCAAATATAGTTATGAAGATTTTTAAATACTTTGAAGATTGGCGAAAATTTATGAACATGAGAACTTAACATGAAAAAATTTAATAATATAAGTTAGTGATATATAAAAATTCAAATTAAATTAACTGAAACATCTCAGTAAATGAAGATGACCAAATTATAAAGATTGAGTATATTAAATAAAATTTACTCAATAATGATTTTAGTCATAACTATTTAGGCTACAATAATTATATTAGTTTTTAAATAGATTTTTATTATTTATAGTAGCAATTTTAGTAATAAAACTCAAATTACAATGGTTATATTATTTTCAGTAATGTTTTATTTTTTTAGTACAATTTAACTATCGACAACACAAAGATACATTATAATGAACTCTCATTATAAAATTGGAGTCTAGGATTAAAAAAAAGATGCCTAAAAATTAATTTAGTAATAAAATTTTAAATTCAAATAGGCATATTTGTTTAGAAAATTTTCATTATTAATAATTGTTGGAACACGCCGGTGAAGGCGAATGTCCCCATGGATCATTTTCAGTTACCAAACCTGTATATACATTGTTATATTAAATTATAAGCATGTTTCTAAAGTAAAAGTGATAGAAATAGATCTTTAGAGAGGATAAATGTAGACATAAATTCCACTAGAAATTTTATAGTCAGTGTCCCGACTGCGATTGAACATTGGATGGATGATGAACCACCAAATGCGAGAGCCAAGAAAAAAACAACCACTCCTCACCAAACCCTATCCAGGCTTCTCAAATGTGAAAGGTGTTGATTTTCATGTGTTTACATTAGGGTTTTGATGAGAACAATTTTTTCTTTCTTTATTCATAGATCTTCAAATAAGTCATTGAGTCATACAGTGATCTTTTAAAGGCATTGTTGGGCCTCATACGAGTCTCAACTCACATGCACAACCCAGAGCAAAATTCAACCAATAGACATTAATTCATTCAATTAGATAACTACCATCCTATTACTACATGAATCATGGCTTCGATTCAACTCGATATAATTCCTCGTGTTTAAGATTATCGCACATCCATTAATTGTTAAAACTTCTGATGACTTTAATTAATTAAAATCTTTATTCCTTAAGTAGTACCGCTCAAAATTATTATTGTATTGGAATAAATTCCACCTACAGGGTGTTGTGGGCAAAAATATTCGTTAAGCATCAACCGTTGATCACGAGCCCAGAACGCAAAACATCATAGCCACACTCACCAACTTAGACCAACCTGCATGGAACTCGAACTCTCTATCGGCCTCGAAGTTCGAGTTCGAGGAATTTAGCAAGAGTACCACCTCTCTAGACCTCTCGAAGTTCAAGCTCGAGATCACAAACACGTGCGGCCCATGCACCAGAAGCCTCTGGAAAGATTCCTTTGTTGACTCAGTAGAGGGGAGAGTTCTCCCAACGGAGTGCAGATTGCCCCCGGGTTATTTGCACATATAATCTCTAGACTAGGAATTATTGAGATTTGATCAATGTAACAGTATAAATAGCTCGATCACACTGTATACGCACATACTTCGCATCTTTACAGTCCCTATACATTCGATCATCTAGTGAGCTTGTCACTGGAAAAGTCCTATCTTGTATTTTCACTAGGAACCTATATAAAATATCAGCCCATTTGTTCTGAGGGACGTAAAACTTTCCTGGAAGTCGTGGTATCCGATTCCTTTTCCCGCTTAGAGCCTAGATCAATCACACGATCAAAAACGAATCTCAACACAGGGTTTAATACGATAATCCTAATGAGCTCCTTAAGGGGACATCATCAATCTAGATTACCATGACACAATCCCCTAGTATATGTAAACAAATTATGAAGATGATGTCATTATCCAAAATATGAAGTATATTGAATCATTCACGATTCTCAAAAATTGTAAATCAAAGTAACACACTAGGATCCCATACATCTAAGTTTTACTCTAAGTGTTAAGATTTAGTATAGTAATCAAGACCTTAGTTTTTCCATTATAGTCAGAACGGAGACACACGTCTCAACGTGATCTAGTTAGTGCGATATATAAGCAATAGTATCAACTAATAGCAAACACAAGCTATTTCCAAATTCACACTACAACTTAAAATGATAGTTTGTATATAACTACCTTAGTTGTAAATTTAGTTTATATCTAATAAAGAATCGATAATGTAATTTTTTGTCTGGCTACTAATCTAACACATTTTTTACGATATAAGATAAATAGAGACACAACAATCACAAGAAAACAACATTGTAGTAACTTTTATTTCAGACAAATAGAGAGATCAAACATAAACAAAATTTTACATAAAAAATTGTTTAAAGGTATATTCTAGCAATAATATCTCGATATACAAAAAGTGGCCCTCATTCATTCGATGGGCCTCCGAAGTTGTAAATTTCGCACATTAAGATGGTTGGCCCTATTTCTCAACAAGATACAACATGCAAACATTAATATAAAAAATAGAAACAAAGCGTACTATCATACTTATAAAAATTTTAGATCATAACACACATATTCTTGATGCATGTGTGTGTATATATATATAAATGATAAACTTTATTATCTCCACTAAATTTTCCACCATTTCTTTTCCTATTGAAAATTTTGTGATACACAAATTACCTTGTATTTTTTATATCAATATAACATTGATTTTGAGTAAGTTATATATATTTTTTAGCAAAGGAGCATTTCATTGGTCCGAGCATCGCTGCATAAAGGCATGGACATGTACAAAAAGATCAACTTTGTTGCGATGACTCTGAACTAAACTAGCAACACTATGAGCTACACAATTGTGGTTATGAGGAACCCATCCAAAAGAAAAACCATTTCTAGTCCTAGAAATCTCAATAATGTCCGCAATGATTGTCCCTAAGGGTGTACGAGGGATCAATTTGCACTGGAGTTTGGTAGCAAGTTCTTGGTTGTCCATCTCGAATTTCACCACTTGGAGCTCCCTTCTGCACGCTTCGACAAACCCAATAAGAACAGCCATGGCCACCGCCATCTCCACTTCCTCACAAATCAAAAGAAAAAGCCCATAATACCCACGAGTTTTCCCTCATCATCCTGGAAAATCCCCTCAAGCCCAACATTCTTTTTTCTTATTCACTAAGGCATCAACATTGAACTTGAGGGCACCCATTGCAAGAAAGTGTCAATTTCCATTGTAGTTTCTCAGTTGAGCATGTGTTGGATAGCTTTATTTGCCTTTTGGAACTCCTCTCGTATTTTAAGAGCCTTTTCAAAGCATTTCACACAATGACTATCTTATATTTCTTTCCCACCAATCAATCAAAACATGCATACTAGAAAGCTCCACATAGACCATATCCAATCCTGAATGCTCATAATGGGGTTGGTTTCAGCAATTGATTCATCAACATCGAGGCTTTTCAGAACAAACAACACTAGTTGTAGTCTCGAAGCGCATGTTCTGGCGTTTCCTCTGCCATGCCACATCGCCCAGTCGGATACCTCTATGAATTAAGTTCTTGTTAATTGGAAGGATTCCCCGAAGGCAGTGCCAAGCAAAAAACTGAATCTTTGGAGGTATGCTTAATTTACAACCATCTCCACCAATCACAATTATTAGATGACGAAGAGGGATTCGATGTCATCACATCTTTTGTGCTCTTTGCTACCCAATAACCCGAATTGACCGAGTACTCCCCATTCTTTGTGAACCGCCAGGAAAGCCAATCCTCTTGAGTCAAGAGACTGATCGGAAGTTTAAGGATTTCCCTTGTAACAGTCGTGGGGAACAGTTCCTTCACAGTTTGAGTGTTCCGATTGGTTCCCTCACATACCGTCGAAAGGACCTACGTAGACAACAAACTGGGGTGGGAGGGTTAGAAAGTGTTCTCCTGACACCCACTTCTCCTTCCAATTGTGATTCCCTACCTTTTCTAAGACTTCGTCGCAACTCGACTATAAACAAAACCACACCCGCCAAGATGCTTCTCCAAACACAACTCATTCTTCATTTTTTTTCTTTGCTTCCAAGAGGAATTTGGGAAGTACTTTGTTTTCAAGCATGACGCATGCAATAGTAAAGTTTGGGAATTGAATGCACTTCTAAGATTGCTTTGCCAAGAATGAAAGATTAAAACTCTCCAATTCCTTGATACCCAATACCCCAAAATCCTTAGCTGCACATAATTTCTCTCACCGACACCAGTGAAATTATAGATTTTACAACAAGGACGAAAATTAAATTTAGTGTGTCTAATAAACTTTATAATATACTTTGATAAAAGTAGAAAAGCACACATAATTTGTTAACTGGGACATTATCAAATTAGGATTGTGAATATATGTAAGAAATTATGTTTAGTTTTGCTGATGTAAACTATTGATGATAAAAGCTTGTTGGACTTAGATCTTGTATTAGGTTAGAACTGATGTAATAATTAGGACAATCGAGAGTTGATAAACTGAAGACTGAAGAGTTGAAGAGTCCAAGACTGAAGATCAAGTCAGATTATCCAGAAATGATAAGGAATTCGGTTCTGAGGGACCAATACTGAGCAAACCCGGTGCAATGTAAACCTGAACTGTGATAAGAAACCTAGTTTAGAGGATCCAGAGCACCCAATTTCAGGAGGAATCTAAGATGATTCTATGATCAACTAGTTGAGAATATTTAGAGGAAGAATTGTTCAGCAATCTGACCAGCTTCAAAGAAGGAAACTGAAAACTGAGATGCTCTAAGAAGACATAGTCACGGCAACTTATCAAAGAACCAAGCCAGCTGACCTGATCCAACAAGTAGCACGGGAGCTCAGATGTGTCAGAAGAGTTAGTCAGGAATGTGATTAACGGCTACTTGACTACATCTCAATGGTCGGATTTATCACAAGAACTATAAATACCAAATGAGACGAGATAAATTCGAGAGGGAATTGGCGACATAAAAAGAACACCATGAAGATCAAAGCTCAAGACCAAAACCTCTGGAATATGCATAGAGCTACTCACATAAAACACATTTCGTGATACTTTCACAAACAACCAACCCAATCTGTTCGTGAAGGGAACACAAACCTTCAACCTGTGTAGGACATGGAGCAAGGATCCAAAAGGAGATTGAGGTTTCGTTCGACGCCGTGCTGAGTCCTCAAGTGGCGATGCCTGACGATTGAGAAGATTAACTTATTGTAATTAGTGTTTAAAAACACCACACACCTTAAGTTAATAGTGGATACCCTTTTTTGACGAAGCAAGAGAGGACGTATGAGCGATATCTAAAAACCTCTATAAAAATTCTTATGTCAGTTTACTTCTTTCTCGTATTTATATGTTCTTTATATTCTGACATTAGAATACATGTTATTCAACTTTTGCTTTACATTTGCACTAGTTGAGCTTACAAACTATCCCGTAACTCTAAATTCTCAACTGCCTTAAGATTAAAACTTATCAGTCTTGCCATTGCATAATTGACTCGTATACTTGCAACTGATTCTTAAAGTTCAACTAGACAACATAAACTTTTTCAATAAGTCCTGAATGATTCAACTCGAGTTCGAGGGACACTAATGGGCCTACAATTAATTCTGCACTTAAAAATTCTATATACTCTAATTATTGATGAAATGGGACTGATAATATATTCTTGAATTTTGAGTTTAAATGAGACACGACTACTAAGATTGAGATAAAAAATCGCAACCCTAACTATAAATATCCCGTTATCAACCTAAATAACTCTTACAAAAATTCAAATAAACCTCTGCCTCTGAACACATGGGCGGACCCTATAGGAATGCAAAAACTGAATTTCGATTCATTTTGCCTGGAACGAATTTCGGGTACCATAAGTTATCATACATAAGTTATTTGCCTAACATTCATCCAGAAATTGTAAGTGCATCACACAGGTGCTGCGAAATAATTACCTACAAATTTGGCGCAAAGCTGTTCGATTGGTTCAGATGTGGACTCCAAAATTGAGTTCTGAGTTGTATCCCATCGCCTGACTTTATGTAGTTCGTGTTGAGGTTTGTTTTTTTATCGGAATAGAATTGGAGCTCTAGGTTTGATCGTAATCAGACACCGCGACTTCCAGGAAGATTTATAGTCCCTCGGAATGGACTGGCTGAAATTTTTATATACAAAAAGGTGAGTTACAAGGGATTTCTGACGATCGGCGTCGGAAGAATTACAGAAAATGAGCTATTTGCTACATGGCGCAAATGAGCTACATGATGAAAATAAAGGTGTAGTGTGTAATGTGTGACTGTAGTTGACTCATTGCTTATTTATACAACATGTACAGCACGAATCTAAATAATTCCTAAACTAAGGTCTAGATCAAAAATAAGCTAAGGGGCAATCTGCAAAGCGCGGGAAATTTGTTGCAGTCACGCTTTGGGTGCCATACTGACTCAACAAGGGAATAATTCTGGATCCTTCCCTACGTGCGCAAGCCTGTGATCAACATCGTGCAGATTTTGTGAGAGAGCTCGAGGGCCTTGGACCCGCGAGCATCGAGGACTAAGGCCTTTTGAGGGTTTTTGTCTTTATGGGTATCGGGAGTCGGGCTACTTGATAGTCTTCACCCTAACTCTGCTTGTGGATCTTGGGTACTTTTCGGGGTCGATGGCCACTGCTCGAGGCCTTCTCTACCTTAGTCTGATTTTGATTGGCAGTATCGAGCGCTTTGAGTAGTCGTCATCCCGGTTCGATGGCCTTGAGATTTTGACCCTCCACAGTCCGGTGATGACAGATCGCGAAATCTCTAACTGGAATCCCTCAATAGGCGCCGCCCCCTATGAGTCTCCTAGGGTTTCTATGGTTTTTCTGTCATATGTATTGTGTTTTGATTCTTAATCACAAACCCATATTTATAGAGGATTTAACAAGCTTTTCCTATTGGACCTAGGATTTCTTGGATAAAATACTATTGGGCCTACCCAGGGACCAATTACAAGAAAATAGAGTGGACCTATCAATAAATTAATTTCTCCATGTGTAGCTCATAAGCATAAATTAATTTATTAATATCATATTCAATTTACTAGAGAACCGATACTGACCTAACCCTCTATCCTCCGACGGTGAGTTGGGGCTGGTATTAGATTTAACGAACCCCACATTTAAGATATCACACTCGTTAATAAATTAAGATTTGAAAGATCTAATTAATTAATCTCTTATTTAATTTCTCCGAGTCACACAGTTCATCCTTATTATCATACTTGAACTTAATCAACTTGTAGGGTTTAGTACAATAATCCTTATGAACACCTCATGGGAGTGTTAT
>AYJT01009052.1:0-27402 GCA_001278415.1 Ocimum tenuiflorum | reverse complement strand
ATTTACAGCTTATCATATATGACTTGCTGCCACCCAAAACATAGAGATTATTGAGTTGACGGAAAGCTCTCAAGTCTCACCCATTGTAAATGAAAGTGACACACAAAGTATATATATAACTTAAACTCTATTAAATTAGGTTCAGTTAAATCACTGATATCTTGATTCTCTACTTAGTTCAGATAGGAATACATCTTAACGTGATCAATCAATACGTTGCACATACTAACATATCAAATATCATATATAAGCTATTTCTCGGGTAGCCTAGACCGACAATTCGTCCTCAAGTTGCCTCAGTTGTGATTACTGTATATATCTCATTTATGATTATCGATTAATCTATTGCGATCTCCTACACGCTACATGATCCACCGTATTTATTCGAGATAAATAGACTAGTTGTTATATGAAACGTATGGAAACAATTAATTTTGTATACATGCACAATAAAGTTGGTTTTACGTATACCAACGAACCCACCCTTGGACAAGCTGGGTCAAGAATTATTTTTACATATCAAATAAATCATAAATTGCGTGGAGGGACGGATCCTATTTCATATGGATTTTAACAATTAGTTTTTTTTAAATTTTAGGATACTTAAAAAAATAAAAGATATGTTTAAATATCTTTCCTTTATAGCATAAATAAACATCCACATCTATTATTATAAAAAACAAGTGCGGCTGCCACCCTCCTTTGTATTTGGCATCTCATATACCTTGAATTAAGCAACCAAAAGTTATAATTAAGCAACCAAAAGTTAAATCATTTGACATGCTATCAATTATTGGATGTATTATAACCCTCGACAATAAATTATAATCGACTATTAGTTAAATAGCGTTATTTCTCGGATGTCTACGTGAAGAGAAAAATAGCTAGCATACCTATGAGTTAGTATGGGCTGCTAGTCGTTGGTGACTCCATAATATTGTAATTATAATATTATTATGCGTTTAGATTTTATTAATGACAAGATAAATATCCCATACATTTTGTTAAATAGATATGATTTGAACTTTTGTGCATGATAGATCAAAGTATAGGTGGCATTTTCTCGAATTAAACATTGAAAAATGATTTTTAGGACAAGTGAAGTAGTGAACCCTAAGCTTTAGTTCAAACAAAATTTTTTTGTAGTCAACCGAAATTTCTTTATAAAAATAAAAGAGTTTCATACAAATTTAGTTCAATCTAGATTTATATTCATTCATGTCAAAATATAGAAATTTTTAACTCATCTACACTTTACCAAACACAAGATATATACACAAGCATGAAAAAAAATCAAGAATTCACAAAAAATCAATTTCATGGCATTACATTTCCAGCTTCCTTTTATCCCATATATAATTTTTTATGAATTAAATACAATTACATAAAATAGTTACTTTAAGACTACATTCAATACGTATTAATAATTATTTTTGCAGACCGACTCATGAAATAATTATTTCAATTCCAGCTTATAAAAAAATTACTTGTTTGATTCTCTTTTCAAATGATTGTCAAATTATTGCAAAAACTTCCACCAGCCTACATATTTAGAACGGGTAGAATATTAATATCGAAAAATATTCACATAACTCACGCATTGCATTAACGTTGAAAATGTAATATTATCTTTTGACAAAGCTATACACGTATCTCCAGAAACACTCAAATGCCCATATGAAAATGTATACATGATTGATGTGTTACTAAATTAGAGATGTTGAGAATAATTAAAAGTATTTTCACAAACAATATTATATTGACACATCAGTCGTGGACATATTATCACGTACCCACGATCGACATTTGACGATTTGATGAACACGACGACGATTCAATTTATATATCCCCACTTTTATATAATAACTCTAATCTAAAAATTATTAAATAAAAGAAAAATATTTTTTATTAATTTCTTAACGGTTATCCGAACCGGACATAAGCACGATCTGTTTAATGGAGAATTCAATCATACACGATAAGTACACAAATTCATTAAGATTCAACACTTAACTCATTATTATCGTGCGAATTCTTGTCAGATTATTATTGTGTTGTTTCAGGAATTGACGGCCTAAATATGTGTGTTACTAATTTTTGAAAATTTAACTTCAATATTTATAATCCCCACATATTTTTCTACGAAGAAGATAGAAAAAGAAAACTTTTTTTTGAAAAAAGAGGGCGAAATAACTGTTGACTATGGGTTTCTAACTTTCTTCATTATTTTTTCCAAAAATCTCCCAATTTATCAGTTGCCACTTGCCAATCGCACTTTCTTCATTCATCAATCCATCGAAACCCTTTTTCCGAGTTCGCATTATTTTAGCATTTTTCAGTAAATTATTCCAAATCCAGGAATAAAAACCATTCACTTAGGCTAAAAATTGAAGTCGGATTATTTGGCGACAACTCTCAGTAAAGGGTCCAGTTAGCTGCTCTGGATCGCACTGTTTTTCGTGCTTCAAGCAATTTCACCGCTCCTGTTTTGCGAATTTCTCGAGTTGTTCTGCTAAAATTTCCAGTGATTGCCTGAAATTGAGGTTTTGGTGAGTTGATTAATCGTGAGTTGTTGTGAATGGGATCGAAGCCATGGCTGTATCCGGCTCCAGAGTATCGATATTTGGAGAGCTATTGGGACAGTGATGAGGACGCGCCGGGCCCGCGCTGCGGCCACACGCTCACCGCCGTGTCGGCGACTAAAACCCACGGCCCCCGCCTTATTTTGTTCGGAGGCGCCACCGCCATTGGTGGTGGCAACGGTGGCGCGCCTGGCATTCGTAATTTTCTCTATTGGGTTTCCTTTTTTGCCTTTTTTTTAACTGATCAGTTGTTGAAGTGATGTGGTTGTGGTTGTTTGTATGTATTTTTAGGGTTGGATGGAGTGACGAATTCAGTTCATTCATACGATGTACTCACTAGAAAATGGACCAGGTTTGGATTCTTCTTCTCTCTTTATGTGTGTGTCTGTGTGTTGATTTTAGTTGAAGTTAGATTTATGTTTCGGGGTTTTGGTTTTCAAGATTGCAGTTGGTATTTAGTTGCTATTAGTTTATTAATGATTTGATTAGTCTTTGTGTGCCTGTTTGTTGATTTTAGTTGGAACTTAAGATTTGCGGTTTTGGGATTTTAGTTTCTACTTTGTGGGGTGAAATTCTCAAGATTGAAGTTGGTGCTGAATTGCTTCTTAGTTTGCTAATGATTTGATTAGCCTCTGTGTGTGTGTTTGGGTTGATTTTAGTTGAACACAGATTTGTGTTATTGGGATTGTAGTTTCTAATTTCTGGGATGAAATTTCTCAAGATTGCAGTTGGTGCTTAATTGTTTATTGGTTTATTAATGATTTGATTAGTCTCTGTGTGCGCGTGTTTGTTGATTTTAATTGAACTTAAGATTTGTGTTTTTGGGATTTTAGTTTCTACTTATGGAGTGAAATTTCTCAAGATCGAAGTTGGTCCTGAATTGCTCAATAGTTTATTAGATTTGATTAGCCTCTGTGTGTGTGTGTGTTTGATTTTAGTTGAACTTAGATTTGTTATTGGGATTATAGTTTCTACTTTCTGGGGTGAAATTTCTAAAGATTGGAGTTTGTGCTTAATTGCTTATTAGTTTGTTAATGATTTGATTAGACTTCGACCAGCGGGGGAGCCACCATCACCTAGAGCTGCACATGCTGCTGCAGCTGTTGGCACCATGGTTGTGTTTCAGGTGATTCAAGTTTGGAGTTCGTATAGGCTGAAAATTTATGTATCTGTGGATTAATCTTTTTTTAAATTACTTAAAATCGATACCTATCATCTGCCAGGGTGGGATAGGTCCTGCAGGGCATTCGACGGATGACCTTTATGTGCTTGATTTGACAAACGACAAGTTCAAGTGGCATAGGTAAGATTTCATGAAGTGTGTCGCATATGTGTTTTTCTGATGATATGCTGAGATTTACTCTTCCTGACTTGTTACTCCTTTTTTTGCCTGAGACCAGAGTTGTAGTTCAAGGACAGGGTCCTGGTCCTAGATATGGACATGTCATGGACTTGGTTGCACAACGATATCTTGTCTCCGTTAGTGGCAATGATGGTGAGAGCAAGCAAAACTTCTGTTGCCAATAATATGCATATGATGGTTTTGTTGAGACTGCAGCTAAAAAACAAGGAATATTATCATGGGGATGCAGTGGAGAATTTTATTGCTATATTTGAAGAACTTGTCTTTCTAATAGTTCTAAAGTTGACACTGAACAAGTTCTTCTATTATTTTATAGGTAAAAGAGTGCTATCAGATGCTTGGGCATTGGATACTGCACAGAAACCGTATGCGTGGCAGAGGCTCAACCCGGAGGGCGATAGACCTTCTGCAAGGATGTAAGTTATGTTGCTAATTGTATTAATTCTAGCATTATTGCCATAAACACAGAGTCCGATCATTGCAATTGAATGAAAGTTTGAACTCTAAAAATGCTAAATTTCCTTAGTTATTTTATGATGAAATTGCTCGCTCTACTGGTTAGGCTTTTCATTTTCATGAAGGTCTTTTTCCAGAAGGAGAATTTTAGCCATCTTATCTGGCTGAACTAATTCGTTATGGATGCCTGGTAGTATTCAGTAAACAATTCCTTACACCACATATCAATGGAGCTATTTCATCTGGTTTCCATTTGTCTCTCTTAGATTCTAATTATTTATCAAGATAGATTGAGCTAACAAGTATTTTACAAGATCAAATGAGTTTTTCCGATGGAATGTTTGTAGGTACGCAACAGCTAGTGCTCGGTCTGATGGAATGTTTCTGCTCTGTGGTGGAAGAGATGCTTCAGGCACGGTACGATGATTTTCTCTTGGAGATATAATCCATTCATTTGTCGTGATTTTGAGATTGAACTGTGAGATGTGCTTTACTTGGTTAATGAAAAATGCTTCAAATTGAAATTTCGTTTGCTGGTGGGTGGATTCATTTATTATATTTGCGAGGTTATCTTGGGAAAGAGATTGGAATGTTCATACTTTGCAACAGTCATTTTTTGGGCAGTGTAGTGGAATACTCTTTACCACCATGCCATCTTTTTTCGGAGAATTGCTGAGGAAACAAAATCAGTTATATCAATGTGGTACTTAGATATGTATATGGCAGGTTCATTCTAAGTCTCCTGTTCCTTTTCAGTCTGATGAGCTGCTTGCTTGCTGAAGCCGTTACTGATGCTTTGCTTATTCACCTGTAGTATTGTGATTGTTTTGTGATCGAAGTATATTACCAAGGCCATATATGACTCATGTATTAGTTTTATGTGGCCCATACAGCCACTAGCAGATGCCTATGGATTACTTATGCATCGGAATGGACTGTGGGAATGGACTCTTGCTCCCGGAGTGTCACCTTCGCCTAGGTATCAGCATGCGGCGGTATGTCATAGATCCAGATATTGTTGTTTGCGACTGCTTCTTTGTAAATCAGTTGATATTCTTGTCTATTCTTGTTGATTTTGTGTTCTATAGTAACCATGATTGTTGCATCTATGGTATGTCATAGATCCAGATATTGTTGTTTGCTACTGCTTCTTTGTGAATCAGATGATATTCTTGTCTATTCTTGTTATGTGTTCAGTAGTAACATGATTCTTGCATCATTACATAAACATTTCCGAGCTGGGAGAAAGTAGCTCCCGTTTGATTTGGTTTGGGTTTGGTTTTTGGCTTTCTGCTAAAGAGCATTGAATGAGTTTGATAAACTTTATTGTGGAATTTTTTTCATCTGGTATTCTGTAGTAATAAATGGGTTTTGACAGTAGGAAGACTTGTAGACACCAATATGTTTTATAATTACAACTTTCCAGAATCTGCACCATTAAAAGATTCGTTTTGTTGGTTTTTGTATCTAATACTTTGTAGGTCATCATAAAAGATGCTAAGAGTTGTAGGATCATCTTCACAAATCAACGGCAGTAAGCCTTTTCTATTTGCTACTCCACTGTCAATTGACAATGCTTCTCTTTACCAGGTCTTTGTAGGAGCTCGATTGCATGTAACTGGAGGTGTTCTTAGAGGTGGGCGAGCAGTAGAAGGTGATGCTGCAATTGCAGGTAACCTTTTTAAGTTATTTTCTGGTTTGCTGATTGGAGAACTTGTTCAAATGAATATATCTTGATGTTATTGTTGTTCTGTTTGAAGTGCTGGATACTGCAGCTGGAGTTTGGCTTGACAGAAATGGGTTGGTCACTTCACGCGGAAACAAAGGACACAACGAATCAGACCCCTCTTTGGAGGTTATGCGTCGATGTCGCCATGCAGCTGCTTCTGTTGGTGTCAGAATATATTGTTATGGTGGTCTGAAAGGAGGTGAATTCTGATGCATGATTTTTTCTATCCAGATATAGTATTTCGTCAAGACCCACAATATGGAGAAAATCTATTTCATATGAGCATACAAAACTAGAAGTTTGCACAAAAAACCCAATTTCTCCGGCATTTCATCATAGTAATATCTGTTTGGGTGTTAAATGCGAAGAAGTCAACCCTGGTGTAGGAGTTAAATACATTTGTCTATGCACACAATACGGTCCATTTTTTTTATTTGTCCATGTTATTCCTCAAGTACTTCTGAGAATTACTTAAATTTTTGCTCTGTAGACACTTTGCTAGATGATCTGCTTGTAGCGGAGAACTCTCAATTTCAATCTGAAATCACTTCGCCACTATCACCATCGGAGAGACCCTCGATGACTCCTACTTCAAGGTCAAACAATGCTATTTTTGCTCCATTTTCTTCCACGTCAACCCCAGATGACAGATCTGAAACACCTTCATCTGGAAGTTTTGGGTCTGTCTACCTTGTCCATCGTGATAATTTTTTGTCGTAACTGTGGTGAACTTTAATCTTTCTCTTCTGTTTTCTATAGAATGGATAAAAACTCCTTGGACAAACTTGCTGAGGCATCGGCTGCTGAAGCTGAGGCTGCAAATGCTGTCTGGCAATCAGCTCAGGCAGCTTCAGCCACCCCCGAGGAAGCATCCTTGTCGGATGGCAATTCACAGTCTGTAGAGACCACTTCTGAGGGCAGCGACACGGAGGTTGATGTCCGCCTTCATCCAAGAGCGGTATGATTTGTACCACACGGTAGTATATTGTATTGGTAGCCTGGGAACCATGAAAAAGCTTATACTTTTCAAAACTGCAGGTTGTAGTTGCAAAAGAAGCTGTTGGAAACTTGGGGGGTATGGTTAGGCAGTTGTCCTTGGATCAATTCGAAAATGAAAGTAGGCGAATGGTACCATCACATAATGAGCTATCAAATCCTACAAAAAAGTTTGCAAGGCAGAAGTCACCTCAAGGCTTGCACAAAAAGGCAAGTTTTACAAGATTGATTCTATCCATTGTGGTCGTCCTTTCGTTGAAACTAAAAAAAACTCCAAGTGAGAATTTCAGTCCGGTGCATTTGGGTATTTGATTCCTGTTTATGCTGCAGATCATATCAACTTTGCTGAGGCCTCGGAATTGGAAGCCTCCTGTAAACAGAAAGTTCTTTCTGGACTCCTATGAAGTTGGTGAGCTTTGTTATGCTGCCGAGCAGATTTTCATGCAAGAGCCGACAGTTCTTCAATTGAAAGCACCTGTCAAAGTTTTTGGCGACCTTCATGGGCAATTTGGTGATCTGATGCGGCTATTCGATGAATATGGATTTCCTTCAACTGCAGGGGACATTACGTAAGCTTCACGTTAAAGCTTATGGAGACTGACGTGTTATTGTTTCACAATTTCATGCATCTTGCATTCAAAATTAAGGGTGCGCATTTGGTCGGTTTGGTTTAATGACTGACAGGAGTCTCTCCACCCAAATTAACTGAAGTGATAATTTCTTCTGGCCACCGCCCCAAAATCTGGCACAATGAAAGCGATAACCGACCGAACTATTCGATCAGTTTTCAGTTGGATTTTGGTTTTAACTGATTAAGAAAAGACTTCACACTTTTTGTCCCTTTCATAAGATTACCAAGATGGTTAAGAAATAGACAAAGAAGAGTAAAATAAGTTAGATAGAGAGAGATGAAAGATAGGAATTAAAGATGAAAGAACTCAGCCTCCATTGCTGAAAAACTTGAGGCTAATATTCTTTGTTGCATTATTTTTCCTCACTCTACAAACAAACACCCTTTTCTGTTTCATGATTCATCCAAAACAGAAATCCAAACATGAATATTCTGAGAGAGAGAAGGCAAAATTGAAAATGAAAGAATGCGTGACTAATAAAAGAGAGGGGGTTTGGGATAGAGAAATCACGTGAAGAGAGGGAGAGGGAGAGAGAGAGAGAGAGGGAAGAGAAATGAAAATCAATGAGGATAGTAAGTTGTCAATGTCTCTTATTATAGAGAGAAAGAGAGTTGGGGAAAGATAGAGATATGACTATTGAGAAGAGAGACTTGGTGGGGTCTTGGAGTCTGAAAATGTAAATTTGGAATGTGTGAAGTGCTTGGCACGAGAAGAATACGTTGGAAATGAAACTAAATTGAAAGACACTCATGTTGTAAATGCACCTCAATCGGTTCGGTGTGACCGAATTCAAATTAATAAAAACCTTTGGGCTGACTGAATTAGATTTTGGTTTTTAAATTGTTAACTGACCACCGAACGTATCCATTTCAAAACTGACCTGAGTTGACCGAAAATTTTCAGTTTGGATGGTTATTTTGGTGCGGTTCCGGTTTCTCACACCTCTATTCAGAATTTAGTTGGCACTATTCCTATTATGCTTATGGAACGATATTTCAAAATTTATCTGAACAAAAACTCATTTTCTGGTGAGGCTGCAAACCTTAAAGATTACCCAGACTCTACCGATATTCATTCTCTAAAAGTTCTGGTTCTGGAAAAAGTAATGAGCTTTAGGATGATTCAGTTGGAAAGGACTAAAGTCATTCATAAAATATTGCCTTGAATGCCTATCATCGCAGTTAGCAAAAACTAATCCTATATGTAGCTGCTGGCCTGCGTATTGTTTCATTTATATCTCATAGTTATTTGATGGATTAATGGGTTTTGGAGTTGCTGAGAATTTGCATGCTGCAATGCTGTCCATTAATAAACCTTAAATCATATAAGTTAGATAGCTTTTGAAGCACCAGTTTTACAGATATCCTTGTTTGAGCTATTGATGTGATTTTCAACAGAGAATGGTGTGGGATATCTGTTCCCAAGTATATTAGATGTTTTATGAAATGGCTAGTTCACAAATGACAGGAGATTATGATGGATAAATCATTTAGTGTTGATTTTTTTTAAATTTATCTTAAGTCCCTCAATTATAGAATTCAATTGGTCGGTGGAAGGCTCTTGTGTTGGTATGGTTAGTTAAGAACTTTTGAACACGCACTGCTCTCTCACTCTGAAAATAATAAGTCTTCAATTTACTCATGACGTTAACCTGTAGTTTTCTTGTTTCAGTTACATTGACTATTTATTTCTGGGAGATTACGTTGATCGTGGACAGCACAGCTTGGAAACTATAACTTTGCTCCTTGCTCTTAAGGCAAGGATATGAACTGATAGCTCAGCATTTGCTTCATTCAATGAATGCATTTATCCTTTTGCCTACCCTAACCCTTAACTTTTTTACGGGCCTCAGATCGAATACCCAGAGAATGTCCACCTGATACGTGGAAACCACGAAGCTGCTGACATCAATGCGCTCTTTGGTTTTCGCATTGAATGTATCGAAAGAATGGTATACCTCAAGCCTACAAAAAATAATATTTGTCTATGTATGATGTCTGATGATGGTCAATTGACATTCTTGCAGGGGGAAGGTGATGGGATTTGGGCTTGGACGCGTTTCAATCAGTTGTTCAATTATCTCCCACTTGCTGCATCGATCGAGAAAAAGATCATTTGCATGCATGGTGGCATAGGAAGGTCAATAAATTCAGTAGAACAGATAGAGAAACTGGAGAGGCCCATAACCATGGATGCTGGATCGATAGTGCTAATGGATTTGTTATGGTATATTTTGCTTCATAGCCCTAATCAGCTTATATCCGTTTCCATCTTATGCTTTTTATGTTTCTTCTTAGGTCGGATCCCACTGAAAATGATAGCGTCGAGGGCTTGAGACCAAATGCTAGAGGACCGGGACTAGTAACTTTCGGGGTATTTTTCTGATGAAGCATTTTATGTATATGAAGATCATTCAATGATTTTTTTGTTGTCTTATCACTTCCTACTGATTTTGTTCCGTGAACCACAAATAGTTTGTGAAACCTTTGGCATGCCGTTTTTCCACCCTGGTGATTAGAAACTAGCTCCACATACATTTGCTTGTGTGTGATAAAGATATATTTTCCATATTCTACAATTTCATCCAAATAATTCTCTGTTATAGAACACGTTGTATGATAGACTAGGATTTATTTATCAGATATAATCTGGAATTAGTTATAGGCTCTGTTTATTTTGTATCTCGAAAAAGTGAAGTACCTTGAAAATGTTATGAGAAGTCATTACATTTTTTTAAGATAAGGAGAGAGAAAAAGTAGAGATGATTTTTTAATGTATTTTGGATGGAATTCTCCGAAATTCTGAAATGCACTTTTCTGGAAAAAACGTAAACAAATGTAGTCTTAGTCTCTTTTATTATTTATAAGGACTCCTTCAGTACTGTCTATTTTATTTGGATCAGGATTCTTCTGTTTCAGTTTTCTGCTTTAGTCATGGGTCTAGTTTTATTTGTTTATTTAAGATGGATTGTCATTGAATCATTCATGCTTTAAGGAAGTATCAAATTATTTAGCAAATATTTTTTTTTTCGGGTTTGGTCTCTGCAGCATAGAATTATTGTCTTTTATTTTCTGTTTCTATCATTGTATTTCTCTTTCCAACTACAAGCTCAGAGCGCTGATCCAAGTGTTAGTGACTTGTGAATTCGTGCATTTTGTCTTGTTTGTTGGGCATTTTCTTGTATTAAGGTGGGCATATCTGTATTGGACATGTCTTCTTATATAAAAATGCCCACAAACTCAAAAATGCCCACCTTAACACAGAAAAATGCTCAATAAATACTAAAAATGCATTAGTTCACAAGTTCACTCACTAAAAAGAGTTCGTGTAATCAAACCTATATATATATATATATATATAGTGAGTGGATCATATAGGAAAAAAATCTCTACATAGAAAATAGGAATAAATCTGAGCCATATGATCAAAAGATCTACGGTTAAGATCTTTTTTATTTTCAGTGTTTAATGCTTGATTGATATTAACATCAATCAAGCATCATTTATAACACAAATCAAGCATCAAAATTCAAAAAGAAAAGATCTCAACCGTAGATCTTATTTGATACCATGGTTCAGATTCTTTCCTATTTCTCATGGGAGGATTTTTTCTATAGGATCTGCTCCCTATATATATATATATGAAGCCGTCGGGTTGACCTGGAAGGGCGAATTATGTGGTAGATAACACAATTTGGATCTGATCATAGAAAAGATTTATGTATATAAGAAATTGCCAATACTCTATTTGTAGAAATTGTACACCGGTAGTTATACCCTTACTGTTTGTTCATCGATGATCTCCTGCAGCCGGATCGGGTGACAGATTTCTGCAAGAAGAACAAGTTACAGCTTATCATAAGAGCTCACGAGTGTGTTATGGACGGATTTGAACGATTTGCACAGGGACAGTTGATCACTCTTTTTTCTGCAACCAACTATTGTGGTATGCCTTGGATAACTCATCCAACCCCACAAAAATGAATACGTATCTGATTGAATACATTCATTCTTTTAGGAACGGCCAACAATGCTGGGGCCATATTGGTTGTTGGCAGAGGATTGGTTATTGTCCCGAAACTGATTCATCCACTTCCTCCTCCGTTTCACTCTCCAGAAACTTCTCCAGAACGCATGACAGAGGAGACCTGGATGCAGGTATGCAGCCTCCCAAAACCCATTATTTGGATCTTCCATTCCTATTCTTTTATTCTTCACTTAAAAAAAACATAAAACTAAAAATTTGAAACTTTAAGAATATCGTGTTGTTGCTTTATCGGGATAATTTTAATATTGAAATATTCATTAAGATATTTCGATAAATATTGATCTCGTCGGTGTTTTATCCCGTCATAAAAATTCTTGTTTGAAAACTTTTTGTTATAGTAATTTCTATCTTATAATGTTTATGTCTTTAAAAATTTGAAGAAATAAACAATAAGTTGCCCGCCTAATACGGCCGACACGATAATTCGATACGAATCTGCACATTAATAATGTGTTAGTGTTAGGCTTAATGAGTTCGTTTTATTATTGTGTTGACCCGTTAAGGACACGACAATTTTGTGTGGTGTTGTGTCGGATTTGTGTTATCTGATTAAGCAAATCGTGTTCCCGTCGAGTTCATGTTGCCCATTAAGAATTGAATAAAAGTTATATATTTTATTTTATTTATTACATCTTATTGGATTATATTCTTAACAAACCATTTTTTGTGTCGTGTTCGTGTCATATTCGTGTTTAGATCTTAATGGGTCGTGTCATGTTCGTGTCGACCATATCCTTATCAGTTCGTAATCGTGTTGGGTCTTAATGGTCGTGTCACTGATAGGTAGACACGATAGCGAACCGACATGCATGGCTTGCCACCCTTACTGCCTAAGTGCATCTTAGAAATCACTTAGGCTCACCCACACCTCCGCTAGCGCCTAGCGAATTCTGCAACCTTGATATAAAATAGTTCACCCCTATTTCGTTAAGATAATTTCGGCTTCTGGTTTCTTTAGGAGCTTAACATTCAAAGACCTCCAACTCCTACGAGAGGCCGACCACAGCCCGACCTTGATCGGAACTCACTCGCCTATATATAACGTGGGTTGCTCGATGAATCTTGTACACAACAGTGTTTTTCCACAACGAGTTCCTTGAGGAACACGGTCCTTGTTGACATGGGACGGAGCAGTCGATTCTTGAACGTTGATATGGTTACAATTCGATACATCTGTTGTATTTCACACTAGAGAAAAGTAGTCTTGTTTACTCTGCATGAGAATGGTAGGGTAGATTGATGAGTGGGTGTATAGGAATGAAGAATTTGAGCTTCTTCTTTGTATGGTGTGTGAAAGAATTACAGAATTAATTTAATGTAAGTTTTATGATAGAAATGGTAGATTTATTGATGTGTATGTAGAGATATGGGTGTGGTGCTGATTTGAATATTTTTAATAGAGCTGTAATTAACTGCATATCGTTTTGCAACTTTATCTATTTTATATAGAGAGAAAGACCAAGGCTTATTGTATTGTGATGTTAAGACATGCAAACCGTATGGTCTTGTAGAGATACAAGAGCACAACGAGCGCGCCCAGATCATCTCTAATTTATTACACCAAACTTAAAATGCATTGGGGGGTTTGAATTAAATGGTAATTCATCGTCAATTCACCACGCGAATTCAAAGTTCAAACTTGAAAGAATATATTTTTATCAGTAATTTTTTTAAAATTTCGAATGCTATTAATAATATTTGTTAATTTTACAATCTCAACTCTTTATTAATTTCAAAGCAAAGAAATTATTTGTTAGATAATAAATTATAGGCAAATGCAGAATATTATTAATTATGATTTATTAAATGTAAATAGTAATATGAAAATGCACATTAAAATTCACCAAACAAATGAAAATAACAAGAAATGTTGCAAGTTTGTAATGATATGCTCTTGATCATTCCCTAATTTAAAGGTAAAACAATGACATTATTATTGAGACGAGCACGTTTCTCAGTCCATGTGCTTCGAATGTGAATTAACAAGGTAATAACAAAACACATTTTTGAATCGAATCTCTATTGATCAACCACTACAAAATTAAGCATATATATATTTCTGAATCCATTAGACGACCACATTTTCCGGTCTACATGTTCAAACACTACAAAATCAAATGTACAAATTTTCCAATCCCACGTCATCATCATTATTATTAGACGAATACGTTTTTTAGTCTGATGTGATCAAACTACAAAATTAAACACACACATTTGTTATTACTATCACACATTGAATCTACCAACGCAGATTTGATCAAGTTATTACTATTATCACATGAGCAGATATTTCAGTCTAATGAACAACGTACACCTTTCTCATTCTTACATTTTACTCACACAGATGTGATCCAACACTACAAAATTAAACATATAAATTATTATTGCAAGCGAGCTCCTTTTTTGACCAAACACTGGAAAATAAAAAATACACACTTCATCCTCATATTATTACTATTAGATGAGCGCGTTTTTGAGTCTATTGAGGAGCACCTTTGGACTGACTTCTCTTCATTTGATTTCTTTCTCGAAATGTTTGGTAATATCATTAGTAGAACTATTAGTATTTGATCCGCGTCGTTGCACGGATTACATTACATATTTTAACTAGTTGATGCTAGAAATGAATGCAACAGATAAATAATAACACTTTAATGTTAAACAATTAAAACCACACATTTCATCAGAAAGAATAAAATTTGGAGTCCTATCACTTCCAAATTGCCACAAAGCCACCCGGTCTTTGATGCACAAGTTGGTCTGTATTTGCGCAAGCGCATCTTCTATGCCTCTACCTTATGTCGTCATTTTTTGCACGATCACGATTTATCTGCATTATTCAATAAAAGATTTTAAATTTAAAAACCACAGAATACATATATAATAAAATTAATGATAACTTATAATATCATGTTCGGATGCACCACTAGGTTTATCATACTCGCTTGTTGATTGCATCCCTGTTAGGAATTAAAATATTTTGATGATGTTAGAAACCATGTCAGTAGTATAGAACTGATCTTAGTATGTAATATTGTATAAGTCTGATCTGTAATAGCATAGGTTCGCGGAGAGCTGAAGCTGGAAAGTTCAAGACTTAGAATATTTCAGAAGACCTTGTTCTACAACGATAACTGATCCACAACTATGTCATCCCAGCTGTGAGACGTACAGCTGAAGCACCTCAGCTGTGAAAAGAATCCAGTTGCAGTTCCCTTAGAACTGACAGCTGACTTAAAGACAAAATTGACTTCAGAGCTGACTTTCAGAAAGAGAACTGACGTCCGAGGAATCTTTCTTTATCAAGTTAGAAGATAAGTCCAGTTGTCTTTTAGGACAACTGAGACGAAATAAGAATAATTAGAGCTGGCTTTTGGAATGTTTCCTGAAAAGATATTCTGACAGTATGTAATATCCAACAGTCCATAGCCGAAAGCTGATGGACCGGTGGATAAAGCTCTAAAAAAGTCTGTTGCAAGTACAACAACGGCTCTATTATTCTAACGACAGGTTTAACTATTCAACCCATGCTGTTCACCTACCTCCCAAGACACTATTCAAATACAACGGGTATAAATATAAGAGAAGAACGAAGAAAGAAGACTACTGAATCTCCATCTGCTCAAAGCTTTCTTCTTCTTCTTTATCTACAAGTATCAAAAGCATTCCGAGTTATCTAACTCGAGACCTACCGGAGATCCAAAAGCTGTTTACAGTCAAGGATTCCGAGATTGTTCTCAGACTCCTAAATGAGAACATGAAACCATCAACCTGATTCACTTTCTGGAGGAAACTGAAACCTTCAACTACCAATCTAAGAAGCCTAGGAGGTGGACTCCGGTAAAGCCTCAAAGATCAGCCTTGCCTGCGACCGAAAGCATTAAAGCTTTCCGTTTCAGAAGAATCCTAGTTATAAACCGTGCTCAAATACCGTGTATAATAAAGATTAATGAATTTCCTTCATTTGAAGAAAGAGAGGATGTATGATTATTTGAATCCAAACCTCTATAATATCTGTGTCTATTCACAGTTTTTCTTACATTTTCGTTAAGTGTTTGAAACCTAGCTGCCTCACAGTAGCTGGAGTATACTTGAAAGAAACCATAGCTGAACTACTTGATAACATCTTTAAGAAACTCAACCGACTTATTCCTAAGTCAGCTGAGATAAAATTAAGCTTCATTTACGCAACTGTTTTATTAAGACTAACGCTTCCACATATAATCTACCTCTGATTTGGGACCAACAAATGGTATCAAAGCAGTTGGTCCAAAAGACTAACTTTTTTGTGTTACTAAGGACCAAATCCATCTTTCCTTAAGTTTTCTCGTTGCGAGCATGCTTATCTGTCAACTGTAGATGGCATCTATCCAGTTACCCAAGTTCTCCGTCGAAAACTATACCAGCTGGAGGAGGAGGAGAGCCAGCACGAGGGCATGTGGTTGGTCATCGAAGGGCCCTTGAGAATTGAAAAGGTCAACACCAACCGCACAACCCCCGACCAGCCGGAATACGTTGAGAAGCCACATGCAGAGTGGACTTCAAACGACAAAACACGGCACCAACTGGAATATCTAGCCCAGGATATTCTTTTCTCCACGCTCAACGAAGAGAAAATGAAGAACATGGAGAAATGCAAATCAGCCAAGGAAATCTAGGATTTCCTTGAGGATTTCTGCAAAGAATCTGAGCAGATCATACGTAACAAGCTATAGGTTTGCATGGTATAATATGAATTCTTTGCAATGCTAACCGGTGAATCTATCATGCAGATGGAGGCCCGGTTCAACTCTATTGTCAACGAGTTGTTAGTACTTGGAAGAATATATCCTGTAGCTGAGCTCAATGCGAAGATCTTGACACAAATTCCAAGAGAAGATTGGTTTATGAAGGTCACAACTCTCAAAGAGTGGGATCTTTCCAAAATGCCAACCAAAGACGTGTTTGCCTCTCTGCGGCACATGAATTTGACCTAGCTTGGATGAATAAGCATGAGACCAAGAATGCTATCTGTCAAAGCTGGAGGATGCTTCTCTCTTCGTCAAGAAGAAGTTCTCTCCGAGAAAGCAGCAAAAGCCACAGTACACAGTCCCCTCAACTGTGGCTTCTCGACTGAGATAACCCCAGTCAGCACTGTTCAGGAGCTGGAAGAGCAGATGAGAGTGCTCACGTGGAAGCTTGAAAAAGTCTAACTGAAGGCTCAAGCCGTGGAAAAAAAACAAGTTCGACAAGTTGCACTTCAAAAGGCGATAGCAGCGGACATGCTTTCATTGTAATTCTTCTAATCACTTGAAATTTGATTGTCCACAGATAAGTGAAGAGGAGAAGGTCAAGCTGAAAAAGAGCTTTCAGCGGAGGGTGTCCAAAAGCATAGGCCGAACCCATGCTGACAAGGACCGAGATGCCTGACATCGCATATGATGATGGAGTTCTTAGATCAGAATCAGCCAACAACTTCGATGATGAGGAGCAGCTCGTAGCCTTCATGGCTGATATTCACGAGGAAGTTGAAACTGCACTTACCTCAGCTGAGGATGAGGTAACCGAGTCTTCATAGTCCTTGCATTCACATGAACACGAAAAAGAGGACTTAGAGTCATGTCATTCTGACTCTGAGGACCTATCACTGGAATCCCTTGGCAAGGATTTCAACTACATGTTCACCCTACAATAAAAAATTTCTCATGAAAATGCATCTTTAAAAGAGAAAGTTTTGAAATTTATAGCTGAGCTGGGAAGTGCTCAGTCACTAATAGCTGTTAATGAAAAATTAAAGGGAGAAAACTCAACTCTCTCAGCTGAGTTAGAAACTTTCAAAATTAAAAACCTCGAGCTGGACAAAATCCTTGCACCTTTTAATAAGAGCTCGAGAGATTTAGAGCACTTAATAAGCATATAAAAATCATGCATAAATAAAGCATAAATAAAGGCAAGGAAAAAATTATATTTCTCCCAGCCCAAGTTCAAGATGGCCAGTCGTTTAGGTCAATTATAGCTTCCAAGGCTGCACAGCCAAAGAGGGAGCAGTTGACTGGAAAGCCAGTTACTTCTCCCAAAGCTCTGAAGCTAAGGGAAACCTATCTACCCAGGACACCAGCTTTATGACATCCCAGCTGTGCGGAAGCAAGCTGGAGTTATCCCAGTTCTACCAAGTCAGACTAGAGACCATCGGTCAGCCGACTTCCGTAAGGAAAGAGAATCAGCTATGCTGAGTACAGTCGTTTGTCTGAGAGAACCAACTGTCCTGAACTTGGATTTCAATCTAGAGAGTCCAAGACAGTTGTTCGAGGACCAGCTCCTCGAGGTTGTGCTAGAAGACCAGTTCCAGCTGGGAATGCAGTCACTCAACACAACTCACACATACATGCACGATTTAGAAAAAACATCATGATTGCATGTATTATGACATGAGAATGAAAAAGAAGGCAGTGAAACAAGCTGCCCAATCGGTCCAAAGTGTTAAAATCAAACAAGTAGGATTTCGAAAGGATTCATGCAAGTACCGACTCCTAAAGACTCAAAGTAAAACAGGTACCTAAACCGTCTTCTCTGTGATTGCAGGTCACAGAAGAAAGCTGACAACCGATTAGAGCAAATGAGACATGGATTCTGGATAGCAGCTGCTCAGGGCACATGACTGGGAATAGAGATAATATGGATAACATCATTCCTGTTAGTGGGCCATCTGTAATTTTCGGAGACAACTCTAGAGGAAGAATAGTTGCTTCAGGCTTAGTCAGAATCAACGGGGTTTCCCTCAATGGTGTTTCCCTAGTCTCAAATCTAAAGCATAATCTAGTAAGTATCAGCCAACTTGGAGAAAATGACTACAAGACAGTGTTCGCGAAGAACGAATGCTATATAAAGGACAAAATCTCCAAGGAAGTAGTTCTTAGAAAAATAAGACGAGGAGGGCTATACATTGTAGATTGGAACAGTGGCAGTCCCAACTCGTGTCTTGTATCTCAAAGCTCTGCTTAGACCAGCTGGCTATGGCACAAGAGATTAAATCACCTGAATTTTAAGACGATTAATCATCCGGTGAAACACAAGTTGGTGGAAGGTCTACCAGTTGAAGTCATGAAGAAGGAAGGAGTCTGCGGAGCCTGCCAGCTAGGAAAACAGACAAAAGCATCTTTCAAGGGAAAAATAGTGGAACCCAGCACATCCCGAGTACTGGAGCTTCTTCATATAGATTTGTTCGGACCAATTCCTCCCAAGTCTATTGGCGGAAAGAATTACACCATGCTAGTGATCGACGACTTCTCAAGATATATACATGGGTGGAGTTCTTGAGGAGCAAAGTTGAAGTTGAGATGTTGCTACCAGAGCTGATTCTGAAGATTCAGAATAGGAAAAGCTGCAAAGTAGTCAGGATCAGATCAAATAACGGGACAAAATTTTGCAATGGACCAGTTATGGACTTTTGCGCAGATCATGGGATCAGTCATAAGTACTCAGCTCCAAGGACGCTCTAGCAGAATGGGTTTGCAGAAAGAAGGAACATAACGTTGAAGGAAGTTGTGCGATCCATGCTATCTGAGGCTAAGATAGGACAAAACTACTGGGCTGAAGCTATCAGCACAACCTGCTACACTCAGAATCGGAGCTCCATCAACCTACGACTCAACAAAACACCCTATGATGTGTACAAAGGTCGTAAGCCTTCTCTAACTCATCTATGTACTTTTGGTTGCCTATGTTATATTCACAATAATGGGATGTCTAAATTGAATTCCTTCTCTCCTAAAACTGATGAGGGAGTATTCCTGGGATATGGATACCCCTCTCACAAGGCGTTTAGGGTATTCAACAAGACAACCCTACTTGTAGAAATAACATGCAATTTATTTTTGATGAGTCTACCTTAGTGCGCAAGAACACTGCGGAGCTGACTTTGAACTGCCCAGAAGCCGATGAAGCTGTTTTCAGCTAGACAACACCCGTCGTGTGCAACTAGCTGAACCAGCTAGGTTTGAATTTGGAAACTCAGTTCAAAGTCCAGCAACCTCAGTTGAAGTCCAAACGACTGAGAGGGTCTGTGATGCATAAGTTCTCGCTGAGACCTTAAGTAATGCATCAATTAAAGGATCAAATAAAGATGCCACTGAAGCAGGGGGAATCCAAGTTCAAAATGGTGACCCAGTTGAAGATTTGACCCATACAGATCCTTCAGTTCCAGTTCAACTTAATACAGCTGATGATGTTCCTAGTACATTAGCTGAACCGGTGATAACCACTGGAACACCAACTCTTGATGAAGAGCTTAAATGGAGTTAGCCACTGGAACTCCAGTTCTAGACGAGAGAATTGTGATGGAGGAAACTAATGGAACCAAAGTGTTAGAAGGAAGAACTGTGACGGAGGAGATTACATTCTCTGAACACTTGGTGGACGTACCAGTTGTAGCTGATTCTCCTACTCCAGCTGCTCAATTACATCCCTCCGACGCCCAGCTCGTTCCAGTTGAGGTGATTAGACCCCCTTGCTGGCTAAGGGATCACCCAACTGAAGATGTTCTCGATGAAATAACTGATCCAGTTCACACAAGATCGTGCGAAACATTCTTTAGCTATTTTCTTTCCCAGATAGAGCCTTCCAAGCTGGAGGAAGCTCGAGCTTCATCCCATTGGATTTCTACAATGCAAGAGAAACTTGCAGAGTTCATCCGAAATAATGTATGGTACTTGGTGGACCGACCCAGTCATCAGAACGTTATCGGTACCAAGTGGATTTTCAAGAATAAGAGAGATGAGAACGAGGATTGTCACCCGGAACAAAGCAAGATTGGTAGCCAAAGGATATGCACAGTGTGAAGGGATCAATTTTGACAAGATTTTCGCACCAGTTACTCGGATAGAGGCTATCAGACTATTCTTAGCTTTCGCAGGTCACCATGGCTTCATCGTCTATTAGATGGATGTGAAGAGTGCCTTCCTGAATGTCGAGCTGACTGAGGAGGTGTATGTAGAGCAACCTTCAGGTTTCGAGCAAGAAAACAAAGTGTATCGATTGAGGAAAGCCTTTTACAGGTTAAAGCAAGCTCCCAGAGCTTGGTACCAGACGTTGTCCCAGTTTCTGCTAAAGCCAACATTCGACGAAGGAGGCAAATCTGTAAATCCTACAGCCTAAAGGGGAATCATAGGATCCCTATTATACTTAACTGCCAATCGTCTAGACATCAGTTATGCAGTTGGTGTTCGTGTGAGATTTCAAGCCGATCCAAAGAAATCGCACATGGATGCAGCTGTAAGGATTATTCGATATCTAAAGGGTTCAGAAACTCTAGCACTTTGGTACCCTCGAGATGATAGTTTGGATATAAAAGTTTTCTCAGATTATGACTTCGGAGGCTGCCGGATCGATAGAAAGAGTACCAACGGAACATGCCGGTTCCTTGGTCATAAGCTGATATCCTAGTTCAGCAAGAAGCAATATTCTATTGCCACCTCTACAACTGAAGCAGAATACATAGCTGCAGGGAGTTGTTGTGCTCAACTACTTTGGATCAAGCATCAATTACTTGATTACAAGATCTCAACTGAAGCAATTCCAATATTCTGTGACAACAACAATGTTATAGTTATCACGCAGAAACCAGTTCATCATTCAAGGACAAAACATATCGACATTCGCCATCATTTTATTCGTGATAATGTTGAAAAGAAGGATGTGTCCATTGCCTATGTCAGAACTGAGGATCAACTTGCTGATATTCTCACCAAACCACTTCGGAATACCAATTCAAAGAGTTGTGTCTATAAATGGGTCTCTTGGAACTGGACATGATAACTGATGACGAAAATTAAAGTGAAGGAAAATTGAGTCACAGCTCTCAGCTATCAGTATTCTAACTCTCAAACTGAAGGGTAACTGAGTCCTAACTCTTAGTTATAATTTTTTCGAAGTTCGCCAGCTGAGTCCTAGCCCTCAGCTGGGTTACTAAGAATTGACCAAGGATTCTGTCAGTTGTCGGGTTGATCACTCTGAGTGGGACACTTGACATCTGCATAGTTTTTAGTCACTTAGTACGATGTTCACAGCTGAGTCCCAGCTCTCAGCTACAGGATGATAAGGGTTAGCTCAGTACATGTTCAGTTATCACAGCTGATAGTACTCAAACTGAGTCCCAACTCTCAGTTGTCTTATATTTAAGGGAAAAATCTTCCAAAGAAGTTATTTCTCCCGCACTTACGTCATTTAATTTAAATTTTCAATGACATAAATGCACATTTAATGTGATGAGACTTGTCTGCCGAAACGAGCCAACAGAAAATTACCACATGTAAATATAACTATACACGTTCTACAGAGTCAGAAATTGCCTCTGTACAGTGCAAAGGACAGCTAATCTGGATCGTTGAATATAAACAGTCCATTTAATTTCAGCCATCCATTCATTTCCAAAAATACTTATATAAGGGTATCTACTCCATCTGTTCAAGATTTTCCATTCTCGATCATACTTCACCCCTTATAACTAGTAAACCCTATTTCTTTTTCAAAACCCTTTCATCCTCTAATTAAAATCCTTCAAACTTTTCAATGGCATCCCCTTCCTATACTCCCGTAAAAATACTAGAAGCAATCCCCATTGTTGACCTAGTGACGATTGCTAAAGAAGACCCATCCCAACTCACGAACGCTCAACGTCGACAACTTCAAGTCCAAAAGAACAAAATCCTCAACCTTCTGGTCCTCAAACATCATTTTGAGGATAATCTAGAAGGTTATAAAAAGTTTGTGGCTAAATTGGAGAAGGCCTCAGTATTGAGGATGGTGAGCTCAGCACCCAAACATTTCTATCCAGACATGGTTGCGAAATTCTACGCCGGGGCTCGAATCGCAGAAGACCACAGGTCATTCACAACCAAGGTCTACGTGGTTAAAATAATCGTCTCACCCCTATTCTTGCACCAACACTTTGGCCTGTCCATTGAAGGCCGAGAAATTGCCAAATACCTCAACGATGCTGATCAGCTAGAAAAGGTACGCTGGCTGAGATGGAGGGATAAAGACAAAAAGCCGAAGCCTAAGTTCAAGATGCAGACCCTGAAAGGGTCCCTCAGCTATCCCGATGCCTTCCTCTTTGACGTCGTCAATAAGATGGTCATGTGTGACCTAGGGACGAAGGCCGAGCTATCAGCCAAGAAATATAAGGCAATGATGGTCATTGATGATGGAATAAAGGCAAACTGGGTAGAGTTTGTCTTCAACAAATTATTGGAGAATGTCGACAGAAACCATACCATTCTCACCAAATGAAAATTCAACCAGGATGTCCAGTTCGGACTTACTATCAGTTATCTCCTGGAGAGATTGATGCCGGTCGTGGGACCTGGGGAGAAGCTGAGCCCACACGACTTCATTCCGCCTTCCTTTGCGAAAACGCCCGTAAGGAACCCTAAGACGCCTTACTCAGTTAGGTCAGCTGTCCCCACAACATCAGACGAAGGTTTCAGCCCCCCTCCCAATCCGAACAAAGGTCAGATCATGCTGACAAAAGTCGCCTCTCCCTAAACCAGCTTTCAGGCAGCTGAGCAAGCAGTGGTCGAAAAGAAAAAGGCCGAGGATGCCCTTTTCTCCTAGATGGAGAATGTCATGACCTCAATTGGAGTCAGGAAGAAGAGGACTCCAGTTCCTACTAGGAAAAGGTCTGGTGACCTTCGTTGCAAATGAGGCAGCCCTAACAAAGGCTAAGGGGAAATAGCTGGCCATACCCAAGGCTAAGCTGGCTAAAAAGCTGATTATTTCTCCCAGGAAGCCTGGGAGTGTTTTGATAAAGGAACCAATTGCCCCTATCCATAGCAGCAGCACCGACTTCTCCAACAGGAATATGCTAGAATCGGGTCCTCCCCCACCTGGAGCTGGGGAGTCCAGCCATCCCTGTGAAGGTCCCTATCATCCTTGAGACCTGAGGGACAACTCCTTCCACATAGAGCACACCTTAGAGTCCACCGGGATCATTCTTACATCAGGATTCCCTCACTTTCACCATCTATGTCAAATGATAGATAAGCTCTGCCTACTCCTTTGCTCCGACTCTCAGGAAAATCAGGATATCCTCAAATGGAACAAGGAGATAGAGGACCTGATAGAGAGCTCAGCTCGTTCCAAACTGGCTGAAATCATTGAGGCAGTTAGACAACAATCCCTTGAATTTGGAACCAACAATCCCTTGAATTTGGAAGTAGCACTCAGGATAATTTGGATATGACTCTCGTTTGATCTAGTGCTTCTATCTGGCATAGATGAATTTGTTTTTCAACATTATAAGCTTCCGTAACACGATTTAAGAATTGATCTTTTCTTTTTTTTCAATACTAATGTTTGGATCTTGAGATATTTCGATATATACATGACAAAGATATCTATCTTCGTCAGGGGTATAATTCAGATTTCTAGAGCTAGCCATATCCAAAAATAGAAAGAAAAGAAATGCGATCGTAAGATTAAGAAAGAAAGCAAACAAGTTTGTTAGGATGTAAGATTGCTAGTGTGTGTAAAAATGTGTATAACTTATTTATAGATAAAAAATTTGGATGAGGTAAAGATCCAATGGTGCTGATTTAAAGAATATTTTAGCGAATGGTGGAATCAATTCTCTAAATTTTTTGTATTGGATGAGAATCTGACGATGGACATTTAAAGAGAAGAGTCTTCAATGGGTTGGATCAATTCTTCAAATTTTCTAAATAAATATATAACCAACGATACATAATTAAAGAAAATCTTGACCAATGATGAAGATCCTTTCTCTAAAATTGTGGATGAGATAAAAATCTAACGATTTACATCTCAAGAGAATCTCAACCAGTGGTTGAGATCATTCATTCAAATTTACTACATGAGATTTCAATAATTATTCAAGAAACACTTGGTGTTCATCAGATACACCACATCTAAACAACAATTTTTTCTTTTTGCAAAAAATGAATTTCAATTTTTTTAGTCCCCCTTCTCCTCAAAGCTCATCAGATGATGACTTTGAAAATCAATGCGTAGTTATTAATTCGAAAAACAAATATTAGTTTAACAACTTTTCAACAACAATCTTGTTCTAGAATTTTTGCGTAACCAAAATATTACAAATGTTTATGGAGGCTCAATTCCTGATCGTAGAACAATCTATAGTGGTAGAGATATAGCTGTCCAAAGAATTTTTCATGATTATTTTTTCAGAAAACCCCACCTATAACGAAGAAATATTTCATGGGCGTTTTTGAATGTCTTCGTATTGTTGATGTTGTAAAAATTCATGATAATTATTTTGAGCGGCTGAGTAATGGAATTGGAAGATTGGGTTTGTCCACCCTTAAAAAAATTGCAGCTGCCTTCCACCCTTTGAAAAATTACAATTGCCTTATGGATATTAGTATATGCAATGCCAGCAGATATGCTGATATGACATGCATATTTTAATAAGCAGGATCCAATAATGATATTAATGTGTTGGAATTGTCTATCTCTTCACTAATCTCGCTAGAATTGTCACCCCACATGCACATTATGTCATGCAAGAAAAAGAGTATAATACGAGCTATTATTTAGCTGATGAAATATATCCAAAATGGTCCATAATTGTGCAAACCATTCATGATCCCTGCACCCGAAAGAGAAAATATTTTGCTATAAAACAAAAATCTTGCAGGAAGATGTGAAGCGCACATTCAGAGTTCTTCAAAGTCGATTTGCAATTTTAGCAAATCCACTTCGCTATTAGAAAAATGATGATTTGTAAAACATCATGACTGCATACATTATCATGCTACATCCGTTGATGATGCAAGAGAAGTACCAATGCGGATATTGAAATGACAAATGAAGACATAGATTAATTTCAAGTATTTTTTGCACGATTTAAAAAAAGTAAAGACAAGGATGCTCATAAAAGATAAAGATAAGATGCTCATTTGGTACTTCGTAAGATTGAAGATTTGGGAGGAAAGTTTTCAAATTTTGAAATTTAATGTGTCATGAATTGTTGTTTTATTTTGTATGAAATAAATTATTGTTTTATTTTTTTATGAAAATTTATTCCTAATTTTATAAAATAATTTATTTAAGATAAATTATAATTGTGATTGATTTTCATTAAAGTTTTATAATAAATATTAATATTATTATATTAAATAAAAAGTAAAGAAATCAAAATGAAATATTCTATTGTAGTGGAAATATAATTACCTGTAGCAGATGAGAAGTGAAAAATTATAAATCTGACGATATAATAAAATAGATAATTATATTATAATTATCAGGTGCTTACTCTAACTCACATTTTCTCGTTCCCTGAGTCCGACACAAATTCACCTTCTCTGGCCAGCATAACAGGTTTTAATATATCCAATGTACCAATTAAAAAGAGCGTCAAAAATATATACCAATTAAAAGTGTAAAATAGCTGGATATATTTGAGAGCCAATTACAAGTTCTGGTGACGCAATACGCTAGAATCTATTCGCTAAAATAGTCGAAGTTGGTTGGGTCGGGTCGAGTCGAATAAAGATAAAATCTAATATGACGAAGAAAAAAAAAAAACAAATTCATGACGGAATTCAGAAAACAAATTTACACATCCCCTCAGGAATTCAGAAACATCCAAAAAGCCAAAAATAAGTACGAAATTCATTTGAATGTGATGCTCTCCGGCAACGGAGGCAATCGAAGAACGGCTTCCTCAGTTTCGATTGGGTCGGACCTCAAAATCTTTGGAATTAACAAAAATTACCAAAAAAAAAAAGCAGATTAAAAAGGGGCTTCGATTTAATTGAATGTATAGAAGAAAATAATTAGGGAATTCTTACCAGATCTCGTAGCAGTGGTTTGGAGTCGTCTTTGGCCGGCCGGAAACAAGGTTTCGGAGTTTCTTCTGGCTTCAGTTCTGCGCCGCCGGCGGAATTCGGCAGAGTTGCGGCGGAGGTTTTCATTTTCTGAGCGGAAGTTTATTGTGGTTGCCCTAAAACTTATTTAAATGGCAGAGAGTTTAAAATTACATTATTAGTTTATGGCCATTTGCTAAAACATTTTCCCCTCCTGCTCTTTCGGCCTATGAGTCTGATCTCAAAATACTTCTAAAGTCCTACCATAGCTGCATTATCTCATAAGTAATCCATAAGAGACAACAAGTTTCACATTTTATAAATTAATTCAGATTAACATTTATCACTTTTTTATTCATATAGATTATTATTGTGTTGAATAGGTACAACGCAATTATGATCCTCCTTTACTTGATTGTTCTGAAAAATATTATTATTTTTGCAGGAAATTAGGGTCATATATCTTAAGCTTTCAAAAATTAGGAAACTCTATTCCATACTTTCAATTTTATGGAATTATATCCTATACTATCTTCTATTAGGTAATTACATCCCCAACAAACTTAATACCGTTAAATTTATATCACGTCAACCGTCAGTGTTAACGTGACAGACTAATTGAATTTTTGCTTTTCAAATTGTTGATTAAGTAAAAAATCAAATAAAAATTGATAAAAAAAAAAAAGAAAAAAAAGGAAAAAGCAACATAAAATCAAAAAATTAATTGAAGCAAATCTTTCTCCTGCTTCTCTTCGACAGCCGCAACTCTACCAGC
>AYJT01008986.1:0-13370 GCA_001278415.1 Ocimum tenuiflorum | reverse complement strand
ATTCTATTACAGATCAGACCTATTTGATTATTACATTGTAATCAGTCCTAAACTACTGACATAGTTTCCAACATTATCAAAACATCAGAATTCCTAACAATTTCTCTCTCATAAATATCAAATCACAAGTAATATCATTTTTAAATTTATTTTATTTACCCACTTCAAATTTATATTATAGTTGATTTGTGAGCCTAATCTTATATTAAATGGATTAAAAGTTTCCTATAATGTATAATTTATAATTATTGATAAAATTGTAATATATTTTTGAAAAATTACTAGAACAAATATAAATATGACTTTGCTACTTTTACAGGGATGATAGAATTTTTAAGTAAATTAAAATAATATTAATAAAGTAAAATGATACAATTTAGAAAATGTGACATTAACATTAATAATAATTATTTAATTTAAATGTTTATTTTTATATATCTTAATTGAACTTATATACGTATAATATAAAATAATAAATTAAATTGAATTGATGCCACCCATAAAAAATCATCACATCTTCATATATTTCATTTTATTTAAAATTTATTATAGCCATTGTTTTCTTTAAAAAATGCAAGCAAAACTTTCTTTCACTTGGTTTAGTTTAGCTAAATTTTAGATCAAAGTTTATTTTTTGTAGATTTGTATTTGAATAACTCATTTTAAAAAGTTCATAGATATATTTGAATGTATAGACAACAAATTATCATATCATTATACTAATATTTTTAATGGTCAATGTCAAATATATACAAGTATATAATTTTTTAATTATTATAATTTAGAAGGAATATAATTTTTTCATTATATTACATACAAAGAGGATTATGAAGTATTTTTTCTTATGATGCACAGTTGCGAAATCATAACACACACAAAATTTTTTTAATTGTTGGTCCGTAGAATGCGCGGGGTGTAAAACTAGGTTATGAAAAAGAGAGATTCAAGAGAAAATGAGGAAAAATTGGATTCTCAGGTTTCTAGAAGGGCCACGACGTCGTTTAAAGGACAACCTTTTTCTTTTCGCTCGCCCTTTTCCTTTTTTTCTTTATTTTTATAATTTCTTCCAATCAAATTCTCTCTCCATCTTTTTCTCCCTCTCTCTAAAAATTTCACCCATTTTAATTTTTTTCACTGTTACTCTCATCAACAGTCAACAGGAAATCCATCGGCGGATCGTTTCCTCAAATATCGCCGCCGGCTACCGGGATTTCCGCCGCTGAAACTCGGATCTACACTGCACCGGTCTTCTCTCTTTGCCGGAGGTGAGTATGCGCACAACTAATACATTTTTTCCGTTATTGATCTTGTATATGTGAACTCTGGTTCGAGTTTCGCATTGCTGAGTGGATTTCTCTTCTATTTGGAAATCAAGCTGCCTAAAGTATACGGACATTTTTCACAGTATATTGCTTGGAGTTAAGTGAGAATTACTAATTCCGAGAATTGTCTCGGAATGTGAGAGATTTTGTGATCGGTGATATTTTCCGTCGACGGTGAAATGTTTTATCTAAGAGAGTTAGTATTCGCGGTTAAAATGTTGTTCTTGCTCGCAGACAGAGTTTATGGTCCGATTCAATGCAATAAGCACCTTTGAGGGTGTGGACTAAGATTTGACGCTGAGTTTTACCTTATCATAGTTGTTTTCTTTTTTCCTGAATTCTTAAACTTTTGGTGTTTCATTATAGTAGAGTCAGTGAGTGGATCAGCAACCACTAACTATTGCTTCTTGCTTTGTTTCGAACAATTCTCCCAAATTATTTAAAAGGTTCAATACTAGTAGTCTAGCCTGCACCAATATCATCTATATTTATTCATTCTTGTTGTGAATAGATTGTTTTATCAATGTTAATATGAGAAGATTTTGCTTGTTGCTGGGCTACTTTATTGTGTTTGTGTACTGCCATCTCTGACAATTATAGTTGCGGTAGAGGATGTTAGAAAAATATGTTAGTATGATCGGTTGCTTGAGAAACAGTTGAAGCTAATGATAGATTAGAAATAGCGTTATATGTGAACTGGCTTATGTTTATGTGGATTCACTTTCTTCTAACTGTACAATATTCAAATAAAGGAGCTGCATCCCAGTTTGAAGTTCCATATGCTATATATGAGAAGCAAATATATTTTCTAAAGCCTTTGTTTATAACCTTATGTTGTTTGTTGAGCTGTTACAATTCCCTTCCCATATTTCTGAAGGGGTGATATTCATGGACTGCTTATCTAATTTTTAATCCAAATAAACTTCATTTGGCATTTTTTTTATAGACTGCTTGTCAATTTCATTGACTTGTTTCTTTTGGAGCAGTTACAGATAACTGTGTAAGGGTGCAATTTCTCTTAGCAATGGGACGTTTGAGGTTGCAGTCTAGCATCAATTCAATTGAAGAGGAACCAGAAGACTGTGAGGCCACCTCTTCCAATATGGCTGCATTAGGATGCATGATTAATTCAGAGATAGGAGCAGTACTGGCGGTCATGAGGAGGAATGTGAGATGGGGAGGGCGTTATGTGTCTGGCGAAGATCAGTTGGAGCACTCTCTCATTCAATCTCTTAAAACATTGAGAAGACAAGTATTTTCATGGCAACATGACTGGAAATCAGTTAATCCTTGCTTCTATCTCCAGCCATTTCTTGATGTAATTCGATCTGATGAAACAGGGGCTCCAATTACGGGTGTTGCATTGTCTTCTGTTTACAAAATTCTGACTCTTGATGTGCTGGATATAAGCACTGTCAATGTTGATCATGCCATGCATCTGGTAGTTGATGCAGTTACGAGCTGTAGATTCGAGGTAACTGATCCTACGTCTGAGGAGGTTGTATTAACCAAGATACTTCAGGTTCTATTGGCTTGCATGAAAAGTAAAGCATCGGCCATGTTGAGCAATCAACATGTTTGTACCATTGTGAACACCTGTTTCCGGATCGTACATCAAGCCGGAACGAAAGGTGAACTTTTACAGCGGATAGCTCGCCACACAATGCATGAACTTGTTAGATGCATCTTTGCACACCTTCCAGATATTGACAATACTGAACGGTCACTGGTTAAAGGAGGCAGTTCTATAAAAAATGAGGTATACAGTGCCTCCCATCCCATCCCTCTTAGATTGTCAGAACACTAGAGAGATTCTTGTTGATTGGTATCTAATAATTATGTTTATTTCCCATGGCCGAAGATCAAATATCCCATTTTTGGAGAACCTCATATTCTCTTGCTGGTCTATTTCATGCATGCGGGTGTGTGTCACTTGAAGCAAATAAGCATTGTGGTTGAAAGTATTAGGGGGGCATTGTCGCATTTGATAAAACTGTAGTCAGTTAGGTTGTCAATGTTCTCTTACTTCAAAGTGCATTTCTGCAGTATCCTTCATGTGATGCTTCTCCCTCAGTCAGCCCTGTTAATATGTGGTGGACTTCATGGGGATTGAGTATTGATGCTTTGTTTGTTCAACTTTCTTGTTTGCAATTGGAACTTTACATGTTTGCTTTTGTCACAGGCTGCTGGGCTCGGTGTTGATTACAGCTTCAACAGCAAAGCAGAGAATGGCCGTGGAAATTCTGAATACGATAGCCAACTTTCCTCTGGAGTATTGAATTCTACTTCTGGCCTTATGAACAATATGATAGATGAAAGTAATGCCAGGAGTGATAATGGAAAGGATGTAGTTCCTTATGATGTGAATTTAATGACAGAACCATATGGTGTACCCTGCATGGTTGAAATATTTCATTTTCTCTGTTCTTTGCTTAATGTTGTTGAGCATACAGGGATGGGTCTCAGAGCAAATTCTATTACGTTTGATGAAGATGTGCCTCTATTTGCATTGGGTTTGATTAACTCAGCAATTGAATTAGGCGGCCCCACTATACGACACCATCCCAGATTGTTGAGTTTGATACAGGACGAACTGTTTCGTAACCTTATGCAGTTTGGGCTGTCGATGAGTCCCTTAATTCTTTCTATGGTCTGTAGCATTGTTCTTAATTTATATCAGCATTTGCGAACTGAGCTGAAGCTTCAAATTGAAGCTTTCTTTTCCTGTGTGATCTTGAGACTTGCGCAAAGTCGATATGGAGCTACATACCAGCAGCAAGAGGTTACAATGGAGGCGCTAGTTGACTTTTGTAGGCAGAAAACCTTCATGGTAGAAGTGTATGCGAATTTAGATTGTGATATCACGTGCGGCAATGTCTTTGAAGAACTTGCTAATTTGTTGTCAAAGAGCGCTTTTCCTGTGAATTCCCCCCTGTCCAGCATGCACATTCTTGCCTTAGATGGTTTAATTGCCGTGATTCAGGGAATGGCTGAGAGGATTGGCAACGGATCAGTTGGTTCAGAACAAAACCCTGTAAATCTTGAGGAGTATATTCCTTTCTGGATGGTGAAATGTGATAATTATAGTGATCCTGATTACTGGGTCCCTTTTGTTCGCAGAAGAAAGTATATAAAGAGAAGATTAATGATTGGAGCTGATCACTTTAACCGGGATCCAAAGAAAGGGCTAGAGTTTCTCCAAGGAACACATCTGCTGCCTGAGAAACTTGATCCACAGAGTGTAGCTTGCTTTTTCCGCTACACAGCTGGGCTAGATAAAAATCTTGTTGGAGATTTTCTAGGGAATCATGATGAGTTTTGCGTTCAGGTTCTACATGAATTTGCAGGAACATTTGATTTTCAAGATATGAATCTTGATACTGCATTAAGGCTCTTTCTGGAGACTTTTCGACTTCCCGGGGAATCTCAGAAGATACAAAGGGTGCTCGAGGCATTCTCTGGGAGATATTATGAGCAATCACCTCAAATTTTAGCCAATAAAGATGCTGCTCTCTTGCTGTCTTATTCCATCATAATGCTCAATACAGATCAGCATAACGTACAGGTGAAGAAAAAGATGACTGAAGAGGATTTCATAAGGAATAACAGGCACATCAATGGAGGCAATGACCTACCTCGTGACTTCCTGTCTGAGCTTTATTACTCCATCTGCAAGAATGAGATTCGCACGACACCTGAACAAGGAGCTGGTTTTGCTGAAATGACTCCTAGCAGATGGATTGATTTGATGCACAAGTCCAAAAAAACTTCTCCATACATAGTTGCTGATTCCAGAGCCTACCTTGACCATGACATGTTTGCAATCATGTCTGGTCCAACAATTGCTGCTATCTCTGTGGTATTTGATCATGCAGAATACGAAGATGTTTACCAAACATGTATAGATGGTTTCTTGGCTGTTGCAAAGATATCTGCATGTCATCATCTTGAAGATGTTTTGGATGATCTTGTTGTGTCCCTATGTAAATTTACAACGCTCCTGAATCCCTCATCCGTAGAGGAACCTGTTCTAGCCTTTGGTGATGATGCAAAAGCTAGAATGGCCACGGTTACCGTTTTCACTATTGCAAATCGATATGGAGATTTTGTCCGTACAGGTTGGAGAAATATTCTGGACTGCATCTTAAGATTACACAAGCTTGGCCTTCTGCCAGCTCGTGTGGCCAGTGATGCAGCTGATGATTCAGAGATGTCATCTGATCCTGGACATGGGAAGCCTCTTGCAAACTCATTGTCTTCTGCGCACATGCAAACTATTGGAACGCCTAGGCGTTCTTCTGGCCTGATGGGGCGATTCAGTCAGCTTCTGTCTCTTGATACTGAAGAGCCAAGGTCTCAGCCTACTGAGCAACAACTGGCTGCTCATCAACGCACACTTCAGACGATTCAGAAGTGCCACATCGACAGCATCTTTACAGAGAGCAAGTTCCTGCAAGCTGATTCCTTGCTGCAGCTTGCACGAGCACTTATTTGGGCTGCTGGACGGCCACAGAAGGGCAATGCCTCCCCTGAAGATGAGGACACTGCAGTGTTCTGCCTGGAACTGCTAATTGCAATTACTTTAAACAACCGTGATAGGATTGGGCTTCTATGGCCGGGTGTTTACGACCACATAGCTGGTATAGTTCAGTCAACGGTAGTGGCTTGTGCCTTGGTTGAGAAGGCAGTTTTCGGACTTCTTCGCATTTGCCAGCGACTGCTTCCATACAAGGAGAATCTGGCTGATGACCTTCTAAGATCTTTACAACTGGTTCTCAAGCTTGATGCGCGGGTTGCTGACCAATACTGTGAGCAGATCACACAGGAGGTCAGCCGCTTAGTGAAAGCAAATGCGACTCACATCCGATCTCCAATGGGCTGGCGAACTATTGCTTCTTTACTTTCCATCACAGCCAGACACCCAGATGCTTCTGAATCAGGATTTGAAGCCCTCTCATTCATAATGGCTGATGGAGCCCACTTGGCCCCATCTAATTTTGTATTTTGTGTGGATGCAGCTAGGCAATTTGCAGAATCTCGCGTTGGACAGACCGACAGATCAGTCCATGCAGTTGATCTCATGGCGGAATCTGTTTCTTGTTTGGTACGTTGGGCCCAAGATGCTAGGGAAGCTATGGCCGAAGGTGAAGCTGCAAAACTGTGTCAGGATATTGGAGAGATGTGGCTGAGGCTCGTCCAAGGCTTGAGGAAAGTCTGTTTAGACCAGAGGGAAGAAGTCAGAAACCACGCTCTTCTATCATTGCAAAGGTGTTTAACTGGAGTCGATGAGATCCGCCTTCCTATTGGCTTCTGGCCACAGTGCTTTGAAATGGTTATATTCACGATGCTCGATGACTTGGCCGAAATTGCACAGGGCAACCCTCAAACTCAAAAGGAATACCGAAACATAGAAGGGACACTTGTTCTGGCCCTGAAGCTGCTCACAAAAGTGTTCCTACACTTACTCCAGGATCTATCTCAGCTGCCAAGCTTCTGCAAGTTGTGGCGCAATGTGATTGGTCGAATGGAGAAGTACATGAAGCTGAAGGTTAAAAGGGGTGAGAAGCTTCAAGAACTAGTCCCCGAACTCCTCAAAAACACCCTCCTTGTCATGAAAACGAAGGGTGTGCTCGTTCCCACGAGCACTCTTGGGGGAGATAATGTGTGGGAACAAACCTGGCTGCACGTGAACAAAATGTTTCCCTCGCTTCAGTCGGAAGTGTTTCCGAATCAAGATGCAGAGCCTTCGCAGTCTGATCAAGATGATGGTGGTGAGACGGCTCCACCTTAGAAGACAGTTAGTTAGAGAAGGTTGTGGTTTTGGTGTTGATTTTGAGAGTGAAATCTATCTACCACATTGTATCATTTAGATTAGTGGTAGGAGCAGGTAGGTTGAAATTTTGGAGATGTGAACTTTTGGTGTTGTGGAAGCAGGAGACAACTATATTGGTACATTGACTTGTATTCTGATGCAGGAAGCTGAGTTTCTTCTAGTGAGAGATTAGCAGACTGCTTATATTGTACAGAATGTTCAAATTCTAACGTCAATTATGCCCAAGAATATTGTATTGCGAGTCTAGTAGCAGTGCTCAACATTCTTCTTCATTTCTTTGTTGCTATTCTTGATAACCACCATTCATATGTTGAGTTGTGTTTCTTTCTTTTATTTTTTCTTCAACCACTTTCTAGTTTCTTTCTTTCTTTTTTTTTTTTGTTAGATTATTTTCATATAAGTATGGTAAATTACTTTAGAAATTTCCTGTACACGTATAACGAGATAAAATTAAGATCAAATCAATATGAATTATATTATAGGTATGATTGATAATATAAAAATAAAATTTTGTAAATTATATGATTAGCAGTCAATGAAAAAGCCAATCTGATCTGATTTATTATTGTTGAATTAAATATTTGAAAGGAATAAAATATTAAATATTTTCTTAAAAAATATAAATTTTTATAATAGGCGTAGTAGATATAACACATTTATAGACGATCTTCTTACATATTTGATTTTACGTTTATCATATATACCAACAAGGACAGACTTCTATATATAATTTTTCATAAATACATTGTTTATTTTTGGAATTAAACTAGAGATTTAGAGAATATTCACCGAGTATTGTCAGTTTATCTATTTATCTCTATTATAAAAATAATATTCTTATCAAATATATGTTATCTATTTTATCTCTCTTTAATATTTAAGTTAAAAATAATAATATAATTTATATATTTTTATTTAATACTATCTATCATAAAATATTATAACTGTATATAACTACAATATCATATATATTTATATATCATAATATTATCATGAACCCTCTTTAATCTATAGTATTATATAAATATTATTTTATTAAATTCTCAAAATTATGTAATTTGTGTAAATACGTACGGTACGGTACGATCATAAAAGAATAAAAAATTCGTTTTAACTGCAACATTCTAAAAAACTTCACTAAATTTGAGTAAAAGAAAATTAAATATGGAGCTTCATAATTTAGTCTGTCGTCGGCCTCTCTAGCTTCTCTAGTAGGACTAATTAGGACTAAAATTTGTACTTGTCAAAACTTTTGCGGGTCAATATAGAATTTTCATTATGTATTTTTCCTCCTCTTTCCTATCCCGATTAAACAGTTGGATTTCAACGTTCTTCCAACTCGCCCCAATTATACTCTCTCTCTAGTCTTGATTTGAGTCAATTCGATCCTTTGATCTGCACGAGCTCGCATTTTCAGGTAATCGACCTACGTACTGTCTATATTTATTCACACATGAGTATTTTAATTGGCTGGATCAATCATTTTCGCTAATTTTGTGATATTATTTTATGAATTGAACAGTGATAAAATGAGCCAGGTTTATGAAGGATACGAAAGGCAGTACTGTGATCTGTCGGCCAATTTGTCGAGAAAGTGCAATTCTGCTGCTGCTCTTCCGGATGGAGGTATAGTTGAAGCAATCGAATTTTGATTGTAGAGAACAGTTCAGTAATCTAATTCCTAGCACTTCTGTAAATTGTCTTTTGTTTTCGTTTTCTTTTTTTGCCCCGCAGGATCAGGGGCTATCGTTAGTTCTATTCTGTCTGTGTGTGGTTTTTATGATATTGGCAAAATTAGGGTTTGGCTCATTTGAATAAATTTGGGTACTTCTCTCGTTTTGTAGGATGTCGTATGTTTCGACTGGGTACAAAAAATAGGATCTGATTTCGTTGTGTGAAATAGTGGTGCTATGTTGGTGAAAGGGGGAGGAATGGTGTGTGAGTTCGGTTTATTTTCATTTGTTTTGCATTCAGGGACTTAAATTTATATGTTCATTTGGACAGCAAAATATTCAAAATTAGCTTCTAGATGTGTATGTTTCCATGATATAGATATGGTAAGTGCTAAACATTCTTCAGGAATAGTACCCTGACAGATTCAACCCTTTATCTAGCATAACAATTTAAACGCTTTGGGTGTGTAGCAATGTGATGCTCAACTCCATTTTGGTGGCTCTCCTTATCCCTGGGCCTTCCTTGGCATCATCCAGTAAAATGCTTCTGTAGTTTTTAGGGATGATCTCTTAATTTGACATTTGAGACAATTACAGGCAAGTTTGAATAATCATCCTCTCGAATCCTCTGCTTGATGTCAATAGTATGTTCTTGGATATAATCTTTCTTTGCCCAAATTGTTAACACACTTCAAATTGAAGTGTTGCTATCCTGTCTTTAATTAAAGTGTGTATAGAACTGCCCTTTTATTGAAATTTGTTTGTTTGTTTGCATTAACACGAGATGTTTAACTTCTGAAGATATGATTAATCGAGGACAATTAGATGTCTCTTGGCAATGCACGATCCATCGTTATTTATCTTATACATTGCAATGGTTCCTAAGATCAAGACAACTTTTCTTTTCTTCTTCAGCTGATTTTGTTTAAGCTGCATATCATAGACTAATAGTTTTGTCGCGGCAGTAAGCTAAACAGTCAACATGCTGCTGATGCTTATTAGTGTCTCCAATATATTCTGCAACAATGCACCCGAATATATGGGTCGATTCACATCTCATTCGGCATAGAAGATTTTTATTACTATATTGTCTGAGGTCCATGTCGCTTGAATTGATCTGGTTGTGGACTGATTATTATGTTGGATGGTCCACAGAGAAAAAGAAACAAGAGATTTCTGAATTACAAGCAGGACTTGATGATGCTGATGTTTTGGTAACCATGTCTTTCAGTCATTACATACTGGAGATTTTTCCTAATATTCTCTTAAATGATTATTCGTATTGTATTTACCAGATTCGGAAGATGGATCTTGAGGCTAGAAGTTTGCAGCCAAGTGTGAAAGCTACTTTACTTGCTAAACTTAGGGAATACAAGTCTGATCTGAATAAGTTGAAAAGAGAAGTGAAGAAATTGACTATGCCTAATTCAAATCATCCCGGTAATGAAGACTTAGAATCTGGAATGGCTGCTGGTATGCATGAGGTATGCCCAGATTGTGTTCCTTACCTCATATTATCATCTTGATTGATCTCCATTTCTTGTTGACTTTGATTGGATATCAGAAGAGTAACAAGCTAGCTGGACCTAGTAGTATATTTATGTGTGTTATCCATTTATCTACACATTGATATTGGTTTGGGCAACTACATCAGTACGAGTTCTCTTCCTGGATGTCATGACATATATTCTGGTGATTCCATATTTCCATCAAGTTATTCTACCAAATTTTTTATGATAGGCCTCTGCAAATCAAAGGGACAGATTGACAATGTCGACTGAGAGGCTGAATCAATCGACAGACAGGCTAAGAGAGACTCGGAGGGTTGCCCTGGAAACAGAAGATCTCGGGGTGTCAATCCTTGAAGATTTGCATCAGCAACGCGAAACTCTCTTACACTCACACAACAAGGCATGTTTAGCGGAGTTTTCCAATTAAGCCAGTCCTTTGTTTTGCCCATAATATCTATAGCAAACTTAATATTGAATCTACTTAGAGCGGAAGGTGAGTATTGTTACTTTATTTGTGTTTGCAGCTTTATGAGGTAGACAACGCGATCGACAAAAGTAAAAAGGTATTGACTTCCATGTCAAGAAGGCTGAGCAGGAATAAGTGGATCGTTGGCTCCATAATATTTGCCCTTATTCTGGCAATCATTCTTGTCTTGTATTTTAAGATTTCTCATTAAGTGGCTCAAATTCAGTCGGCCTTCAACCTGTATGTTGTGATGTGATTACTAATGCTTTGTTTGAACGAATTTGTACAGCACACCATAATCGATTGCTGATGGTGAAACACGATGTTGTTAAAACGGTGTTATTAGTAGCTCAACATCACGTTATTCTAGTTAATACAATATAAATGTTTGTTCTGCGGTCGTAACGAATATATGGTGTGAAAGATAAAGATTCATGTATATATTGAATTGAAAACTGCATAAAGATTCGGAAGGGGACCTATTTCATGTATCGTTATTTAGTTCGATTTGTGGTTGATAAACAGCCCCTTTTAAGACCACTAGTTTATTACTTCGTCAGATGACAGAATATTACTTTACCAAAATTAAAAATCGGGCTTTTTCACTCGGAGCTTATATTACAACTTTTTCCTGTTGCGATGAAGAATAAGAAAAGCCAATACAAAATAGAAGAGAGTAGGCAAATACTTGCCAATTTGCTCAATGATCATCTGGAAAACATTTCCAAAACCAGCACATTTAGATCTGATATAGGCCTTATTCCTCCAGTACAGTACCTCTAAATGTCAACAAACAAGCAATATATATCCTTCTATATGAGCTTCCCCATACATATGAATGATCAGATGGTAGCAACATGAAAAATGGGATCGCATATTGTTACAATACAAATGATGATAAAAGAAATAATTTAAAATAGTGGCTTATATGTTGTATTTTATTATAACATTTAAAATATATAATTGTACAAAATCAGAATTGATACAATAAACTCTGATTAGGAGAAGTGGAGAAAGAAATTGGAAATCAAGAAGTAAACAAAAACACCAAGTGAGTTGAACAACAATGAAGATTGACAAATAAATAACAAAAGCCTCTAAGAAATAAAATGAATTAGGGTGATTGAGTTGCTTTTTCTAAAGGTCTGCATGTATCACGCGTATATATGGATTGATAATCCTGATTACTTGTGCTCCTCCTCCTTTTCCATATCTTGAAAGTGAAAAAGAAAAGGATCCCACTTTCGTCTTCACCTTGTATTTTCTTATCCAGTTCTTCGCAGTTTCAATCGGAATGGTAGTTGGAGGTTGACATTCACATCACATTTATTCAACCAATTCTCGGAATCACTCTCTCATTGAGTCTAGTCTGCATTATTAATAGCCGGATGTTTGTCCAAAATTGATATTCATTAATGATGCAGTATTGCTGGTGGCCTGTCATTATCCTCATGTTTAGCAGAAAGATTTGCGGAGGCTCGATTTTATTATTGAGGTTGAAGAAATGGAATTTTGTATTTTTTTTCTTGTGGCTATGTATGTTTGGTCGAAATGGCGGGCAATAAACTGTCATCAGAATGTAAATAGAAAATGTGGGCACTTGTATGAGTAAATTTATTGTTGGAGTCTGTTTCTAAAATTAGAAAAAAAAAAAACTGAAGAAATTAGTTGCTCGTTAATCCAAATCACTTTGGATTAGTACTTGATTAGTATTCAGATTCGGATTAGAATTACTAAGATTTTGGATTGGGAAAGAATAAATCGATCAACACTGCAAATTTTTATCAGATGCAATCCAATCCATATCCATAGACACATATATTTACGTTATAATATCTATGTATTTCATATTTTAAAAACTTGTACAATCCACTTCAAAAAAGAAAAAAAAAAAAGAAAATGTAATTTGTAACAACCGTATATCGGTATCCAATTAATCTTATGAATTGATGTCTCATCTTTGCTACTTTATATATTACTTGTGACTTCACTTTTCATATTTAACGAACTAATTCCTCAATTTTGAAAATCGTAACAATTGTGTCCCACCTTCATTCTATTATCATCATTAAACTATTTATATATGTCAATATATTTATTTGATATACTCAATTATTTTCCTTAAGTATAGTTTACACATTTTTAGTTTACTTCTTGATAGCAAAGGAAAATGATTTGTAATTTGATTTCTAATTACAGTTATCTTATCATTAAATAATTAGAAGTACATCGAAATTTAAATCTAAAATCAAGTTAAAAACAATTGAACAACGGAAAAGATTCTATAACTATGGTAAATCAAATTTCTTTGCAAAGATATAATATTTCACAAAAATCAGATGGAGGAAATCCGTTCGTGATTATATTAAAATCACGATTTTATTATGAAAATAACAAGTCGTATATATTTAATATTTTTTCTTATTCAAAATTATGAGGGACATTAAGGACCCTCGATTTTGCAGAACAATGGAAGATGGAACTATAAATTATCTCAAGGAGAGTTGACATAGTTTGATAATTGAATTAAGAATAGAGAAGGGGATTTGAACCCTACAAAAGAAT
>AYJT01008973.1:0-17902 GCA_001278415.1 Ocimum tenuiflorum | reverse complement strand
AAAAAAAAAGAATTAGAGAATGATCCGGTGGGTTGTTTCTTCAAAAACATGTTCATATAAAAGAAATATCCACAAAGATATAATTAACAGGAAATGTGAATTTATTATACTTATCTGGCTTTAAGTATTAGAGTTCATATACTAGACAATAAGAATACCCAGATAACATAGTAAGTGACCTGAAGAGCACAATAGTTACTTAGAGAATGCAAGAATTCTTCACTAGCATTCTCTGTAATAATTTTGGACATTGCTTCTGGATTGGGGTTCAAAATCTGCAAAAATACCCCAATGAGGAAGATTAGAACATCTTAAAGAGTTTTTCCATAATCACTCCAAAATAACCCCAAGATATGGAAATAATCCTTCCTTCATGTATGAGCAGGAAAGGATGACCGTTCACACAATCTACACAACCATTTAGGATTAATTAAGATACCTGAGGTATGCATCCAACAATTCTCTCAAGTTCTATGTTATTATCTCTGCAGTAAGATAGCAAATCAGATTCATAAAACTCAACCCTGTCGAGCAAAGTTTTTTTCTCCGCATCATAAATTGGTTGGCCATTGTCATCCAAAGCATTCAAGTAAAGGTTTATCCAGGATATTTTCACAGCTCTTGGGTTAATATCGAGCCCATAAACCTGCAAACATAATTGAAGCACATTAAGAAACCTCCTTCCCGTTTCAAGTCCCCAATAAATATGAAATGCAAAACATTACAGAGACATCACCAAACAATGAGACAAAGTTGTTTAGAATGCAATTTCACAGTAAGATTGAGGAATCCTCAACCTTTAATGGTGACCACTTCTCTGCAATCGCAATGGATATCCAGCCATTTCCACAGCCAAGTTCAGATACTGTCCTGTCAGTAAAAATGGAGTCCGGGTGCCTATTGAGGCCCTCGTAGAAAGTAAAGGACCAATCCTCGGGTACAAAAATACTGGGTATCACCATCATTGTAAGTTTCTTCCTCTTCTGTAGACCTGCAAATGGTGATGAACAAACATTGATAAGCTAACAAGTGCCAATTAGATTCAAAAATCCTCCAACTCACATATTATACTACATTGAGAGATTTAACTGATCACATCCAAACTCAAGGTTAACTAAAGAGATGATAGAAACCACGATATGAGAGATACACAATTGAATGAGGACACACTCACATGTTCTCCAGTACCCTGGGATCAGACAAATAGCATATTTGCATTGACTTGCTGCTTAATAAACCTAAAGTTATATGTCTAATTCAAAATCATTTTCCTACAATCCCTCCCCCATGCTGGAAATCCCCATACATGGTTTCAATTCCAGTTAATGCACTTGAATCACGAGCTCATTTCAAAAAGATGTCGTAAACTAGATTTCTAAACCATAAACAACAGTTCCTTTTGATTCAGTGCTTTAGCAAATAGTATACGAATGGCTATAATTTGATCCCAAATCATAGCAAAGCAAAATATAAGATCACTCAAAAAAATAAAAAATCCCACTTAAAATTCTCAACATTACTGAAATTCACGACATGATGTACTCATTCAGTGAAATAAGGAAAGCAGAAACTGAAAAAGTGCCCTCATTCTGAAATACTCCAATTCCCCGGCCTAATAACAATGATCCATTCCAATTCCTTTGGTTAAAAATGCACCGAGAAAAACCATCATGAAAACTCCCAAGAAAAAATGAAGAGCGAATCAACAGTCACAAAGTCGACGTCCACAATCCACTTTCCCCAGAAACCAAAATCCAAATTCTCACTCAAAATACAGCAAAAACGCGCACATACGCGTAGGCGGAGCGTGAATACACCTACCTTCGTATCGCTCGAGGTATATGTCCTGAATTTGGAAATGGTAAGTCTGGAGGCAGCGGTCGGATTCCTCCTTGGAGGAGCTGAAGCGTTTTTGGAGATCCGTGAGGAAGATCCGGGCTTGGGTTCGGGTAGCCGGATCCTCGAGGCGCTCGAGGAGCGATCGCAGCGCACCGTAGGCTTCATCACCGGACTGGCGGCAGCGCTTCAGAAAATCGTCCATGTTCACTGCCATTGCGCTGCTTGCGTCTCTCGGAGTGTGTGCCTGTGTGTGCGGGCGTATATATACACAGAAATAGCAGCAATGTGGCCGTATTATCGTATGGCCTGCAATAAAAAACGTGATTGGCGATGGAGAATGGATATGGGTTTTCAATGTGTATTGTTGACTGTGTATTATACGACCACCATACGCACACTTGATCTGCAACATGACGATTCTCACGTGCACGTCACGCTGGGTTTACGTACCCTCTCATTTTACGTGTTTGTTGATTTCCATCGATTCAAACTCATATCCGTCTTGAATCATAAACTTTAGGTTGTCTAACCATAGACCTCTAATTTTTTTTAATCGAAAAGAGAGAAAAAACATAGATTAATTTTGAATTTATTTTGGAGGGAATCTATTTTTTAAAAAAGTAAATTCATTGCTATGTTTGATGGGATTTTTTCCTACTTTTTTCAAAAAACTACACTCCACTTTTCTAAAAAAGTGATTCTCGCCGAAATAAATTTAAATTTTATCTCTCTCATTAACAAAAAAACATATCACCAAACAACTGTTTTTTCAAAAATTGCACTTCACTTTATTAAAAACTCTATCAAACTCCGTTCATTTACGTGTCTTTTTTAAAAAGTGCACTTCATATTCTCCACTTTTTTTCTCTCATTAACTAAGAAGATATAAATAAATAACTTCTTGTAATTTTTTTAGGGTACTTCAGTTTTTTAAAATAAATTTTAAATGGAACCTATGACTCGTATGATTTGTATTCTAAAAAAGTGAAGTACCATATAAAGGTGGGAGGAGTTGTTTCTTTGCGCTTTCTTTAGCTAAGTAGATTAAAAAGAATAGAGATGCGTTTTAAATTTATTTTGAATGGAATCATTTTAACGTCCTCTCTTTTACCCTCCTCCTCCGCCTCCTTCTTCTTCTTCACTAATTCTCCTCCTCCTTATTTTTGTATTTTTCATCTAATATTAATGGGTTATCACCATATAGAAATCATGGTCGTTGATTGTTACAAGGGAACATAAGTTGTTACTATTAGTTCATTAATTACTCAATGAATTATACAGAAATTATGACTGTAGATGAATATAAGGGAACCGAGGTTGTGAGAAAATGATCCAGTTCTCGAGAAGATAATCAACCGATTCCCATGAAAGAACAAGGGGATATCAACCAATTATGTTCTAGGCAAAACTGGGAATGCATGAATTTTTTTTAAGTTGTGAACTTTATGTCTTCTTCCAATTTTACACCTAATCAGCTAATCTTGTGGACAATATAAACAAACCCAGACACACGAATTTCAAGGCTTTTTACTAGTTTTTAGATTGAAATTTAGAGAACAAATATTTCATAGTGAGATTCAAGGATAGATTGATGACATACAATTTTCTTTTTCATTCATTAATGTAATTCGGTTTTCTTTCCATGATTTCTTATGTGTTTTTCCTTAAGTACATCACACTTTTTAAAAAAAAGTAATTCCCTCTAAAAATAAATTCAAATTTTATCTCTATTTAATAGTCTCTTCAACTAAAAAAAAGTCAACAAACAACGTTCTATAACTTTTCAGGATATTTCACTTTCTTAGAAAACAAATCAAACGGACCCTTAGAGCTTCCCGAGGATTCCAATGAGGAATATGTCCCAAGGGGTGACTCTATCAACAAGTAGTTAGCATATTTATTTATTGGGTACTTAGAAGAGTCCATAACTATGAATAGTCAATTTCCTAAAAGGACTTATGAAATCCCTAGGCAACAAATATTCCAAAAGTAATAAAGACAAATATACAAAATGAATAAATAATTTATGTGACTGGAATTTGTGAGTCAACTCGTATGAAGAGTTGAGAAATTAATTTGTTTAGCACGTCGAGATTATAGTGGATAAAGACCTTTTTCATGATCTTAAAAATTAATGGTTCGAGTCTGAATTAGGATATCAAGGTGGGATTATTGTAATATGACACTTATTTTAAAAAAAAATTGAAAATGGCGGAAATCCCAAACTAATAAAGGTCGAGACAGTAAAAGGTTATCTCTTAGAGCGTGATTCAAATCAAGATGAAAAGACTCCCTTCCTTCTCAAGCCCAAGTTATGTCAAGACTTGATGATTCTCTTTCTCCTTGAGGACGACTCTGATCAAGGCGTGAAGAGTGAATACCCTTACAAACTCCTCGAGGCACACCTCAAATCGAGCCTTAATCTCTCATATTCCTTGAATCGTGACTTAGATTAACATTTCCATCCACCACATTGGGCTATATCCCAACTCAACCTTGGATTTTTTATACACGTTGAGCCACATATCCCAACTCAAAATTTGTCTTCAATCTTATTTCTTAAGAAGAACAACTTCAAAATAGATTCATCACTGCACACTCAGTGCATAGGTCTGAGTGATAAGGGGTTATTGTTAGTGTAAATAAATTAGGCTAGTCCATATAGACTCAATTTTTAGTTGAGCATAGAAGTGTTCAAACAAATACAAAAAAGTATTTCATTCCCTGCTCATCAAAAGAGAGTTGCTCAAGGTTGCCTTGAAGTTGGTTTGAGTCTATTTTGACTACCCATATGGTAACCAGACCTCAATGGTTTTTTAACACATTTAATGCTCTTAATTACTATTGAATTCATTATTTCATAGCCCCTATACGACTCAACCATTTTCTGACAAACTCAAAATCATCATTGAGCTCGCCAATTATAATGTCGTGCTTGAACTAAGCGCTCTCGAGCCCATTTAAAACATAACACTCTGCATACTTATGGATACACAAGCCTCACCTTTAATGATCTCAAATCACAATACTCAGATTTGAATTTTACACCGATTAAAACCCATAAAAGATCTTCATTTCCAAGATCAACAGTAACACAATCATAAGCCCCTTGCTCTCACTTTTTCTTTTTGCACTCACTTTTTTTCGACTTGTCTTTAACTTGAGCCTCAAAGATCATTCGATCACAACCCTCTCTTCCAGCTCTCCAGTCTAATGATATATATTTTTTTCTATTTCCTTGCGGATAGTTTGAAGTTTTTTAGCCAACAATACGTACTAGTGAAATCTCTCGAGTTCCTTTGGAAATTCAATAATATTGTCGAGATTTAGAGATCATTAGGCTAAATATTAAAATAGAAAATGGATGAAAAAAGGAGATCCCGTAGCAAGTGTTTTGTAATTTATTTTATTTTTTAGAGAAAATAATAATTCACTAATAATTATTATTTATAAACTAATGCAATGCTTGATATTTAATTATTTCACCAAAGAGGTATCGGGAAAGCATTCCCAGCTCACCATTGAAAGAGGGTGGAGAAGTTCTTTATACACGAGCAATTATTATTAGCTCACAAAAGAGAATGTGCATTATATGTTCGCAATCATCACAGGCCCAATTCTTTTTCTTTTAATTAAATATAATCCATAAACCAAGTATGCACATGGATTATGATCGATTTGTCATCATGCTATGCCATGTCTTTTGGTTCAACTTGTAATTTTTTTAGTTGCCCCACTACCCTTTGGAAACTAAGTCAAAAATAATTGGGGGGAGTAAATTGTATAAGTTTTAGAGGACAATTTTTTCGAAAAATATTTTTGTATTTTTAGTCTAAAAATTATATTGTCGTTTTTATTGCAATACGATAAATTATTAAAAATAATATAATCCAAATACAAGATAAAATGAGCAAATGAACACATGATTGTTAGTAACGATACATAAATTAGTACCGTGAGACCAAATTTACAATAATATAATCCAAAAGTAAATATTTAGAATCAAAATAAAACAGATTAGGTACTGCGAAACCAAATTTACAATCCATTCCCAATTAGAGATGCAATCACTATGGCAGAAATAAGAATAAATTAGTTCATTCTTAATTATTTGGACCAATCAAATCCCTTGAATTTTAAAATTGGCCTAATCAAAATTTCAATTTTTGAAATCGTTTATTAATATTTCAAATTAATTATTTCACATATTTATATTTCAAACCAAGTAAATGCTTAAACTATCTTAATGGTTGCAAATCTACGACGGTAGCAAAAATCTAAATTGGCATGAATCATGATAAACACTCGTTCCCCATGCTATTTCATGCATTTTTAGTTCGTTTATTGGGTGTTTCGTTGGTTATTTGCTCTAGTTTTCGTTGATGTTTCGTTTATATTGTCTTAATAAGTAATTATGTCGTTTATTGCGCTTTTTAGGAATAATTTGGGTTGAAGTTCGAATGATCAAGTGTTGGGATGCAATTCAGGCCCGTGCCAAGTATGAATCGAGCTGAGGGAAAAAGATCAAAGTCCGATTGAAGGTTGGAACAAGAAAATGATCAAAATTGGGGCCGAGGCGCGTCCGCCAACAGAGGCAGGAAGACACGGTCATCGAGCAGGGGTCCAGGTGAGGCGCAGCCAGATCGTGGACCGCGCCTCGGCATGTTCGGGGTCGACGTGCAATTTTTTCAGTTTAATTTGCAATTTCTCCAAACTTTGCTATTATACTATTTCCCTTGTATTTTGGGGATCACTTATCAATTTCATCATTCCATAATTTCCTCACTTTTTAACTCAGGTTAGGTAAGGTAGAATAGAGTAACTTTGGAGACACTTTATAATCTTGGGAAGGAAGCTTCGACTTGTGCTTAATCTGGCGAAGTTTCTACGGATCCATTCACACATAATCGATGGGTTTTGTTTTTATCTCATTTATTCTACCTTTTTTTACTATGTTTTGAGGGTTTGATTGCCTTTAATTTCTAAAATCATGAGTTAAACAAGCATGTGAGTTTAGGGTTCTTGTGCAATCAAATTGGGACTTTTGAAATATTTGATTGTAAATGTTGCTTTCATCTTAATTCATATTCATCCTTCATGATACCTTTAATTCTCCGATGCAATTAAACACCCCAACTATCGTTCTTGAAAGTTATGGATCTAGTACTCGAGTTGAATCCGGTAAATTAATCTTTAGATTCGATACTCTTGTTCACTCATATATTAAACCGTACACTTGCGATAAAATCATGTCAATATATACGTGATCAAATCACTATATTACACGTCAAAAATATCCACATAAAATACATACATGATTACAATTTAATATATTTATTTGAAATATTCAGGTAATCCATTGTGCATTTGAAATTACAGGTGTGATTACAATTGAAAATTACACGTTAACTATCAAAGAACCCAATATTTTAAATTGTAAATTATAATTTCACATGTAGTCTTATCTGAATTTTTTAAATAAATATTTTAAATTATAATCACATAATTAATCCTATATGGACATTTTTAATGTTACATGTAACCCAACAAACCACGTCAACTTTCTGTCTTCGTATTTTTGTTTGCAACAACTAAAATAGTCTTGATATTGATTTGAGAATACTCTCCATTCGTTTACATTTTTTTTTTTAAAAAGTGCGCTTTGACATTTTTCAGAAAAGTAATTCTCTTAAAAAAATTGAAAATTCATCTCTACTTTTTCTCTTTCCTCAACCTAAAAGTGTAAGCAAACAACTACTCATAATTTCATTAGAGTACTCCACTTTATTAAAACAAGCTTCAAATAGAACCTAATTTGGGATATATTTGAAAAAAATAAAATAATCTGAAATATATTTGCACATTTGGCCTTGATTAGAAGATAACTACTGCTACTTCATGGACAAAATGGACGTATTAATTGGAATGTAGAAAATATTTAAAATGACAAATGCTGATAAAAAACATTAACTGGTTCCTGAACAGTGAGACAAAGCAATGATTGAAACCATAACCGAGACACTCGCTAAACGAAATAGACGAGCCAATTTAAGTAACATTGTAATCCTTCACTTGGTAACAAATTTCAAGTTTCAGCAGATTGCCAGTTAACAAAACAAGTCCGAGCAAAGATATGCATTATTGAAACTCACAAAAGTGAGAAGCTGAACTCTTACTCCATTCTTCGACATCGCCTCTTTCATCTGCACATTCAACATATGCGTCAAAATACATCTCGGAAGGTGATATTCATCTCTTTACGCAACTGCAATTTAGGTCCTTCAGGAAGAATTTCAATGAAGTGAATGATTTTTTACAGCTTGGAGTGGGCAATGTCGATTTTTCATTAAAATAAATGTTATGCTAGCAGTGGCACCACATATAGAGGCTTCCTTTCGTTTTAGTTCTTTCTTGTAGCTGATGTCCCTTCTTTGGTCTAGGGAAGGAGATGGAGGCAGCAACAAAACCAAGGTAATGAAGGGGAGAAAAAATGAAGGCGACGTTTACGTGTAGAGGATGAAAGAGGCAGTGAAGAAACCAAACAACTAAGAGGCAGTGAAGAAACCAAACTCAGTTGTCTTGGGATGAGAACGTCAGATGTAATATCTTTGCTCTCTAACTAAAAACTCTGTTTGAAATTAAAAATTATATATGCTTACTATGTGGAAAATCAAGAAAATAAATACCCAAACCCTGGCATCTAAGACAAACCAATGCAATATACGGAGATGTAAAGTTCATGATAATTATCTAAAATCTGGCCATTGAACTCAAAGCGTTCATAGAGATTTGCATCATATAAGCATGAGAAATAGACAACATGTTTGTCTTCCAAATACGCAAAATAAAATGCAACGCAGTAAGGTCATACAAGATGAAAATAGTGGAAGGTATGGAGAAACATTTGGTCCAAGTACCCTCATGTCAGAAAAACAATAGTAGCAATAAAAAGGAATCATTATATTGCTAGCTTATATATATTTTCTTCTTCTTAAAGTATATAAAGGGAAGAATTGAAAAACATCAACACTGAGTCAGTCGGCCAAAAAATTAGTCAACATCAAATACCCTAATAGCAATACCAGAATTCTTTTTCAACCCTTAATTGTGGACAATCTAAAGTACTGCTCAAAGAAGCGCAAGGTGGAGCAGTAACTAAAGATTCATGATAACTATTGGAGGAATTAGAGGTGTAATCAAACTCAGTTGAACCGAGTATTTTCGTGCTCAAGTTTGACTTGTTTAGTGTCAAGTCGAGTTTCAAGCTTTATTAACGAATACTTAGATGTTCATTAACTTAATCGAGCCTTAACAAACTTTCTAAATATAGATTTAAATTTAAATAATTATTATTTTCTTTTAAAAATAAATCAATTTAAGCACAAAAAAATACTATATTTACTCAAATTCGTTCTTTTCTTTTAAATAATAAAGTTAATTAAACGGCTTATTATATTTCTCACTAACTAAAGAATAAAATCATAAGTTTTTCAAAAGTTATAATATAATATTTCTTAACATTTTTAGATAACGAGCTTGCTCTCAAACGTAGGAGTTGAATACTGCAAAACTTAAGTTTGACTCTTTTAGTTAACGAGCCTCAGTAAACAAGCTTGAACGAGTTTTTATCGAGTCAAGATTCGAGTGGCTTACGAGTAGCTCAACTCATTTACAGCCCTAGAGGAATATACAGCTGAGCAACAGCCTGTAATCTACCAAGCCGAAAATTCAATTCGCCGATGGAGACCATACATTTAGAACAAAGCAAGATGAGGCATTTTAATTCATCACAACGTTTTAGTTGAGCTGAAAATTAATTAAGTCTCACTACAGTTTTGCCAACCTGTGCTCAGCCTTAATTTCTGAGTGAAGTTTAGATTACTTGGCAACATTAGAAAAATTAAAGCATCAACCGCTAAATTAAAAGAGAATTGAGTAATCTCTGAAAAAATGTGAAATGACACTGTATAGGGAATGGAACCTCAGCTGGCAAAAACACCACAGGGTATGTTGTGCACCAAAACACTGCTATCTAGAATTAATTTTTAATATTTTTTTCCTTCACTTTGTTTCAATCACAAAAGGGTACTTTTTCCATTCTCCTTCCTATGGAAAGTTGCTAAACACAAAAACCCTCAAACAACAAAGAATAGAAAACTTCAACACTGACTATGTAATGTGCATGTCATCGTCTGGGCAGAAAGCAGAAGATTACTTCTGTTCACATCTATTTTATTTTGTTTCTTAATTTCTGCAAAGGTTTTGCTTTCAGGCAGCCGCATTTTCCGATTTCGTAAATGATTTAGCACAATCAATATTTCATTCTGATTCGTCATATACCCACAAATCACAAGTATTGCTCCATGTTAGATAAAGTCATAAAAGCTATTCATGGCGAGCAAGTTGCGGTTTTACGATTTGTGGCATTGAAAGCGACGGAAAAAAAATCAATTAGGCACAGCAAACCCTGCCCCGCTGCCAAAGCAATCCTTCTCCGCAAAAATTCATAAGAACGAACCCAAATCTCAGACTCGCGAGGAATAAACTCTCAATTTCAATACCATATATGCCATTAGTGTAGATGAGGCTATCAAAGAGAAACGAAAATCGGGCGCGCAGAAATTCCAGATTTGGGCAAAATGAGAAATCGCAAACTATTGAAGGCTTGAATGCGAACCTGAGAGGTGATGTCAGTGAGAAGGGGAAGAGGTGGAGTGAGAATGAGATTTGGGGGCGTAGATCTTGTCGTAGGCGAATTCGCCGACGAGGTAGATGCCGAATGCGACGAGGGCGGTGCCGAGGCCGGGGAAGGCGTGGCGCCACTGATTGGTGAGCATGGGGTTCTTCCTCCACTCGTCTCGCCGCCTGAAAAACTCTCCGGTTGTCCCCAGTGGCTTCGCCATTGACGCTGCTGCTGTGAAATGAAAATGAGAATGTGGTTTTCTTCGATCTCAGATAGAAATGGTTGTTCTTTTTCTAAACAAATAGAAATGGGCTGGGCTCAACAATCATCTGGCCCAACAGGATTCATTTGCCGCTCCAAATTATATTTTCATATTCATTCATTTTCCCCACTAATTTAGCATTTGCTTTATTTTCTGTTATTTGACGGTTGAGATCCTCTATTACACGTAATATTTGAATTGTTGATATACGCATTAATTAATAGAAACAAACTATACTCTTAATAAAGAAATATTTGATTATGATTTGTCTCCATTAATTATTACAAGTGTCAATCATTCGGGAGTATAACCTTGATATACCTTTGATCACCGACAAACAAACGCAAGTTTAATGGGTTTTATATTATCTGAAGAATATGTTAAATGAGAATGACAAAATAAGGAATATGTTTACCGATTACATTAGCATAATTCAATTGCATAGGAGTTCAAATATGTAAAGATCATCGAGAGTTAGAATGGTTAATAACCTTAGCGGGTTTAATTAAATTTTATTTTCATGCTCTGTTGCACTCTAATCCATGCCTCTAAGAGTTCTTTTTTGATACTTAAGATAATTGAGGATTAAACCTGGTAAATAGATTCAACTGAAACAAGAGTAATCTTAGAACAAATAAAATACTCTAGAATCTGTATTGTTCTTATATATTCTATGTCTCTTATTTTATTTGTTCTTTAGGTAGTTTAAGTATTCTATCTTTTTAATATGTTTAAATAGTAGTGTAGTTTCTAAATTTTGTTGTCTTAATGGTCGATAAATTCAATATTTTATTATTTGACATGTGATTTCATCTGAGAGTCAACTTCAATCAATGTATTTTCGCACCACGGTGGTGTTATGAATTGTTCCTACATGCAAAATTCATCTCCGAATACAAAGCTCGCAACTCTGGCAAGGACGAGATGATAATTCGTTAGTCCAAATTTGTGTTGTCAAATTTTTTTTACCTAAAAGTTTTAACACAAATTCACCTTTATTTTGACATGCTCAAGTCTCTGGACTGCTTAGCCCCCATAAAAGAGTGGATCGATCCACTCGAAGAGCCTAAGAACGAAAAGTAAAACAACTCTATTGAAGTACAAAGTCGACCCGAGCTCAAAGGACTAGCCATCTTTGAAGACTCATTTGTAGTACTCAAAGACTACTTTCAAAACCAGCTCAAATGGCCTCAAAACAACCTTTGATTTGAAGCCTAATCCGATTACTCCACCAACAAACATATTAAAAACTTTTGGAACAGAGCAACATGTGCATCCCACATGGAGTCTTGACGCTGATTACGAGAAAATATGTTATTTTTCTTGTATGTATAGGTCGTTAGGATCATATTATAACAGAACAATTAAACAATCATGTAATAAAAACACATAATACACATACTCAAATACAATGATGCCATGATGGCTTGAGATAGTTGGCCAAGTGTAAATTGTGAATGTTAGGGGTGTAAATAAGTCGAGTCAATTCGCAAATTACTCGAGATCGACTCGGTCGAGCTCGAGCTTCTCAAGTAGCTCTCGGGCTCAAGTTCGAGATCTAAATTACTCGATTCGTCAAGCTCGCGAGCCTAATCGAGTATGTGCTTTTATAAGTTTGCCCCTAGCTTATTACTTTATTACATACATGCCAAGGTATAAAATAAATACAATTCACTCTCCAGTCACCAACCCAAATCCCCAAACCAAAATCCTGTCCCACTCTCTTCCTCTTCACATCGGCAGTTACGGTGCTCTGCTGCTTCGCGCCTCTGCCGGATATCGCGCATCAAATCAGCCACGTCCTCTGTTGCTCCGACCACCGTCCTCTGCTGCCCGTCGTCCTCCGCGGCTGCAAGCTTCTGCGGAGTGCGTTATAACTTATAGTTGTTCGATCAAATACTAGGGCTTATCTCCCCTCTTCCTCTTCACATTCCTTTGCCTTTATACATATGTAATTTGGATCTGTTGGTATACTGCTCTGTTTGTTTTGGCTCTGGAACTGCTCAAGGTAAGCTCGGAAACACAATTGTTGGAACCTTTTTTTTTTGTGTGTGGTTTTCCCATTTTCTGCGAATATTATGGTTACCTGTTGTGTGGAAGAACCGCATTGTGTGTTCGTTCTATTTTTCTTCAAAAAAAAAAAAAACAACAAAAATCGAGCTCTAGTCAAGCTCAAGCTTGTCGAGCTTTCGACCAAGCCGAGTTTGAACTCAGAAATTTTAAACTCAGTCGAGCTCGAGCTTGGCAATTACTCGGCTCGACTCTTTTACACCCTCAGTGAATGCTCATTAAATCCTTTAATGGATTCCGTCCATTACCTATACCTTTCCTTTGGGCCCTGTCCCATGACAAAATCACACACAATTACTACAACAGCATTATATGAACTATTTAAATCACCTAATTAGCTCATCAAACTAATATCAGTACATATAAATATGTTGCCAGTAATAAGATTAATTAGAAATAATTTAGGCTATGGTTGGTTGCCTTTATGTTCATGAGAAAAATGATCTAATAATTCTGGAGAGAATTATATCATCCAAAATTCATTTTACTTTTTCCCTCCCATCAATCAAAAAATATAAACAAATGACAAATATTATCATTTCCAGATTACTTCACTTTTTTTTGGGAGATAAAAACAAACACAACCTAAATTTCTAGAGGAGGTTTCCCGTTAGACCGCTTAAATCACTTAGACGGATTTGAGTTTAAAATCCAAAGTGAGTATATGTTTGGATTTAGAATCCACACAGCGCCAATATAGATTTGGGTTGGTTGAAATGAACTCTTTAGATCCGTCTAAATCGTTTCCGCGGTCTAACACAAATTTCTGTCAAATTTCTAATATAAGCCGATGTTTGGGAATCATTCTTGAGTCATAATTATTGTCAATAAAACTAAACGCCATACACTTCCTTCTGTGAGGATTTTGGATTTTTAACTCCTTAGGCACAGAAATCACCGAAGACTAATTTGCACAATCCTTTATTTTATCGTCGACAAAGAAACAAATATTTAATACAAGTTCTCAAAGAGTTAAACTCATCCATACTTAAAATTATATGTAGGAATTACAAGTACAATCAAAGATACCAAGAAAGAGCAAACATATAAGCAACTAACATCTAACAAAACTGTGAACTTTTCTAATGAAGTATCAAAAGCAGCAGTCGCAATCAAAAGGGCACAAAGCAGTACCTCCTGCATCTGGCTTCCCTATCCCCAACTCTTCCTCGGTAAAAATCGTCAGCCCATCTGCAGTTTTACTCCTCCGTCGAGAAACCCGCTCTGCAAATGAATTTGAATTTTCCTCCACGGGTCGAGTCTTGCTACTCTTTCTCTTCTTTTTGTCTGATGCAGCAACTACTTTGGCTGGCTTTGCATCAGCGACCTTCTTTTCGTTTTCTAGTCTCTTGCGTTTCTTTGCCGCAAAAATCTCATCAATCTCACTCCCCATCTTTTTTGGCTTACAAGAGGTCTTCTCCTCCTCCTGTTCTGCATCACTCTGATGTTTTGTTGTAGGCATCTTCGACTTGGCAACTTTTTTCATCTTAAAATCGCGTCTCACTCTTCAAACCAGAAAGTTTTATTGATAACTCATGCAAAATTATAAAAGAAAATATAAGGCGAAGAATACGAACTGCATGAGATGTAAAATGGATGAGAAATCAAATGTGACACATTGTGTCATGAGCAATCAAATTTGAAAAACAGAATTCAGACTTCTTCAATACTGTTATATTACTAGCTCAAAACCAAGGTAACCAACCTACATAGATTTTACGTCTGATTTGTAAACCAGTCTACTATGTAATTATTGATTTACTCCTAAATTGTTAAGGGTCCTTTGCCCGTTGGGTATTCATAACGCCTTTCTACGTATTTTATACTTCGTCCATGTTAAATACTTATATACCCATATTTTGGGCCTGGTTCGATTCATCGGTAACCCACCCCGAGTCGCGCTCCGGCAGACCGGCTCCCTATCGGAGGTCCGAGCGTGACAGAGTGGTATCAAAGCCATTTGACTGCTCTATACCTTAAAACCTTCCCCCATATTGCTAAAATGATTCGAATTGAGCCCTCCCAAGCTCAACGTGCCACTCCATCTCCCACAATCGAGGTAACATGAGTACTGTTTATATAAGTTGATAAGACATGTTACACGTGCCTACAAACAATTGATCTTGAGAGGCCAAGGGCCTAGCATTTGAGAATTTACGCGCCTTTAGAAGTCACAGCAAAATTGCTTAAGCTATTAAACCTAGATTATGACGTTAAGTGTTTCCTCGATGAATGCAATAGAACCGTATGTACGTCAAAATTTAGTATCGAATATTCTGTCTCGATAGAAAGGCAAAATGACGTTGGAAACAACGACATGGGTTGTAGGAACTATACAAATATGGTCGAGGTGCGAATACCGAAGGCTGTACGGATCGGATATTCCGCCGCATGATAGAGGTACACCTCGAGTATCTAAGTGACGAGGTACGCCTCAAGTGCCTGTGTGAACGAGGTACGCCTCAAGTGCCTGCATGAATGAGGTATGCCCCGAGCATCGAGTGAACGAAGTATGCCTCGAGTAACGGACTGATCGATGTACGCTTCAAGTAAACGAAGTACGCCTCGAGTCTGAGCGATTGAGGTACGCCTCGAGTACCTGGAGTATCGAGGTGAACCTCGAGTACCCTAGTGGTCGGGGTAAAAGCCTCAAAGTACCGACAGATCGAAGACATGCAGCAAGGAACTATCGAATCATGCTGGCCCAATTCTAGATCGATACGAACCGCACGTTCAAAGCCACGGTTCGAGGATCAAACCTTTGCGAAACGACATAATGTCGATTTAAAACACTTAACCGAAAACACCGCTAACTCTGCGCAACGACTGTGGTGGGTGCATCAATATCGACCCTCAAACCTCAAACCATATGAGTCGAGCTTACTGACCCTAACGAAGCATGATAATTATGTGGGAATGAACCTGATCTATGTGATATATGCTTTCTTTGACGATCCGTTGCAGATGGATCCCCGAGTGGTGAATTTCCGCGCTATAAGACAAGAAGCTAACGAGAATTTAATAATGTTCCTTGCTCGCTACCTCAAAGCGTGGAATGATGCAGATCCATGGGGTGTGTCAAATCTCGAGGGGATGTATCGACTACACTGGTTGCTGCCGTTTGAGTGGCAAGAATGGTCGACTCACCTAATCACACTACAGAAATTTATAAATGAACAAACCTGTTGCCCTCAAGGGAATCTTCCAAGCTACATGGCACACCTTTTTAATCAAATGGCGCAAGTGGGTGCCTCACCCCTGGGGCCGTTTTTCAGCTTGGGGTTCATTTCCACGACCCATCTGACATGGGATGACCCCAAATTTTCCATTTGGGGGTCGTTGATCGAAGCCGCATAAGCAGAGTCTGCCCCACCAGAGGACGCTTTGTTGGCTCCAGCCTCCCCCAAACCTACACAGGCTAGGGCCGACGACGACTGCCCCACCAGAGAACAGGGTCATGGAAATAGAAAAGGTCTTCGACCTATTACAATACGGCGATGAATAGAAGATGACATGCCTACCTTTTCAACTCACGGGTCCCGTGCTACGATGGTGCACAACCCGCTTCCGGGCTATGACAACCGAGCAACAAGAGAACATGACTTGGGAAGGGTTCAAAGAGATTTTATATGATAGGTTCATCCCTCGCAAATATCGAAGGGACAAAGCAGCAGAATTTTACAACCTCCGACAGGCAAGGAAATAGGTGGAAGACTACGAACAACAATTTTGTGATTTGGCTAGGTATACGCCCGAGCTGGTCGACACCGATGAAAAGATGGCAGCCAAATTCCGAGATGGGCTGCGCATGAACATCCGGGCAAATTTGATCACCCACGAAGGATTGACTTATTCGGAGATGTTAAATAAGGCTCTCGATGTTGAATCGATCTTTATCTCAGGTGAATCAGAAGGTGCTGGGAATGACTCAAATTGGGCTGATTCGGCTGGTTCGATCTCGACCCGTACAGCAAAAAAAGAGGTCAAGCTCTATACATCTATATTTACACACGATTCTACTAACTATCTACACTAATCTTCCTTGGAGTCGCCGTCGGCCCTAGCATGTGTAGGTTCGGGGGAGCCTGAGGCCAACAGAGCGTCCTCCGGTGGGGCAGGCTCTGCTTGTGCAGCTTCGATCAACGGCCCCCAAACGGGAAATTTAGGGTCATCCCGTGTCAGATGGGTCGTGGGAACGAACCCCAAGCTGAAAAACGGCCCCAGGGGTGGGGCACCCACTTGCACCATTTGATTAAAAAAATATGCCACGTAGCTTGGAAGATCCCCTTGAGGGCAATAAGTTTGTTCATTTATAAATGTGTGTAGTGTGATCAGGTGAGTCGACCATTCTTGCCACTCAAAGGGCAGCAAACGGTGTAGTCGATACATCCCCTCGAGATTTGACACACCCATGGATCTGCATCATTCCAAGCTTCGAGGTAGCAAGCAAGGAACATTATTAAATTCTCGTTAGCTTCTTGTCCTATGGCGCCGAAATTCACCACTCGAGGATCCATCTGCAACGATCGGCAGTTGTTAGTGATTTTTATAGGCAACGGATCATCAAAGAAAGCATATAACACATAGATCAGGTTCATTCCCACATAATTATCATGCTTCGTTAGGGTCAGTAGGCTCGACCCTTGACCCGTATGGTTCGAGGTTTGAGGGTCGATATTGATGCACCCACCACGGTCGTTGGGCAGAGTTAGTAGCGTTTTCGGTTAAGTGTTTTAAATCGACATTATATCATTTCGTAAAGGTTCGATCCTCGAACTGTAGCTTTAGTATCCACTGCCATTTTTCATAACTCTGATTTGTAAACCGGTCTACTATTTTACTCCTAAATTGTTAAGGGCCCTTGCCCGTCAAGTATTCATAACGCCTTTCTATGTATTTTATACTTTGTCCATGTTAAATACTTATATTACCCATATTTTGGGCCCGGTTCGATTCATCAGTAACCCACCCCGAGTCGCGCTAAGGGGAACCGGCTCCCTATCGGAGGTCGGGGCGTGACATTTTATCTCCAATAAGAAAACATTATG
>AYJT01008966.1:0-10434 GCA_001278415.1 Ocimum tenuiflorum | reverse complement strand
GATTTTGTTCAGTCTAAGTTGACTCATAGTTTTACCTAATATGCTAAGGAATGATACAGTGAAGTATAGGCAAGGTTGGGATCAGTCGAGTGGATAGCTTATATGATGAACTATATGATGCAACACTTGATTGGAGAAATTGGGTGAGTGTGCCCACTTGTTGACGTTGGTTTTAAAATGTTGTAATGGTTGAATGCTTAAGGAGGCGATTTATCCAGCTCAAAACCGTTAAAGCCCTAAAAGACTCGAGGAAGATCCCGAGAAGAATCTGAATGGTGACTTAGAGCTAGCGTAATGCTAAATGAGAAAAATTCCTGATGCCAGAGGCAACATCGCTGAAAGGATTGATCGAATGAAACTAGATAGGATGAAGTGTCGGCACTAGTCTCTGACAGTAATGACGATCCTTGTAAAAGCAAAACAAGATAATATATATCTATATTCGTCCGATAGTATGTGGATATTTTGGGATAAGATTTTATGCAAAAGTGTTGAGTAGAGACGAACACCATAACCATATGTAAGGAAGATGTTAGTTAGTGATTGCCGAAGTCAAGTAAAATATTAAGAGCTTTTCATGTGTTGGGATTGAAAAGAGTGTTGGAAGAGAGATATGTTCAACTTACTTAAGATGTGGGCAAGCTTGTGAAGCTAGACTTGACGCTCTAGAGAATGATATAATGAGCAAGGTTGAGATTATACGAGAGGGAGACCAACTTTATGAACTAGATGATGAGGCACTTGGTTAAGATGTTTGAATAAGTACACTCACTTGTTGATGATGATCTTGAAGCTTGTAAGTTAGAAATACCCAGAGAAAAGAGCGACTTAGCGGTTGTAGGTACAACCATAGGAAAGTAGTCAGGGTTCACAATTTGAGATGAAGGTATAACTTAATAGTGAAATTGAGCCCCCAATCGATCGAAAGACTGGGGAAGTGTTCAAGTGATAAGACCCGTATAAGTCCAATAAGGCAAGAGAATCAACTGAACGTAGAGATCTTAGAATGAACACACGAAAAGAAATTTTAATTCTTGAAGGGTATTGGTCTAGGACGAACGAGCGTACAACCCACTGGCTAAATAGTAAAGTGGACTATTCATTGGAAAAAGCAGCAAGAAATCCGATAAGGTGGACCAGTTTAAGAGTATTTATAGAAGAAACCGAAGGAATAATTTTCTATCAAACAAGCATGCTTTGCTGAGTGATTAGTTGAAGAAAAGAGCTAAGTCCCGTAAATTAAGCTACAGAGGAAATATTTAGAAGCAACATATGATCGTCTCTTTTTGAGCTACCCCAACTCATAGTTGGACTTGTGGACAGACAACTAGAATACTATAAGGCTCTGAGAGAGATTTAAAGCCTGAAGATTTAAGTGACTTCAAAAGAACAATTTTAATTAAGATTAGCGTGTAAAGAGACGTTGAGCCGAGCATTAGCGGAAGAAATATCCTTAGTAAAAAGGAAAGGATGGTCAATTCTCGTTGAATTAGCTAACTCAAGGCTAGGAAGGGAAACATGAAAAGTTCTCCCAAGGAAAACCCTGGAATAAAAAAGATTCAAAAAGATCATAATTTGATGACTTCTAGCAGCAACAAACGTTACCCCACCAAGCTTCGACAACCAAGAGTTTTAGTGGTAAGAGCCAAACCGATAACAAGAGGAACATTGGAAGACCCACAAATAAGCAATGTTGGAAATTGATTCGGTACAGAGCATAGATTAAGTGATTGACTAGAGACAACAGTGGCTTCAAGCCCAACAAATATGACATTTTGCCAAGCACTGATGGCGGGAAAAAAATCTAGGAAGTGCCAAACATAAACAAACAAAGAAGGTTATTGATAAATTGGAAAGCCTTGCCACAACTAAGGGAATTTAGTTTGACATTAGCAACAATGACCACTCAGGGTCTGCAATAGACCAGAGGTCTGGATATTTCATTGGGCTTAAGCTAGTGCGACGAATCAGAAACCGATGGAGGAAAATTTGAGGCTATAGTGTGCAAATTAAAGAAAATAGGCAATGTTAGAATTCTACACCCTTTTTAAACAAGAAAAGTGGAACTAGGTTCCCTCAAGCTGATAGCAAACAAGTTACATATGCCATGCATGCGGGATGTGGACGCGATATTAGCGAAAAAGTAATTAGAGGACCTCGCAAAGTTACCCTAGCAAGAGAATGAGAAAGTTTTTTTAGATTAAAAGAAGAAGTTGTTAGTATTCGCAAGACCCAAAGAAATCAAAAGACAAACGTAGTGCCCAACTACTCGAGTTGAGAAGAATATGAGAGAAAATCAATCATGTATATAAAGACAACGAGAAAGGAGTTGCGATCAAGGATGAAAGAGTGTTAGAGAACTTATTCACGTGTCTCATGAGAAGCTGCCAAGTTTGATCTGAACAAATAGTTGGAATTTGATATGGATCTAAGCTAATAGGTGCTCCAAATCAAAAGTTGCAAGAATTTTCACAACAAAAGGTGTACCATTTAGCTACGATTTGTATTGTTAGTTAAGAAAAGTTGGAACGATGTAGAAGTGCAAAGATTATCGAGGGTTGAATGAATTCACCTTAAAGAATGAGTATCTATTCCAAGGGATGGATAATTCGCATAATTAATCAAAACATCGAGGTTTTATTCCAGAATCGACCCATGGACGAGATATCGCCAGTTGGAGATCCAGAGTGATGATATGCATAAGACTGCATTTGAAATTGGAGAAGCACGCTATGAGTAGTAATGATATCCTTCATATCTATGAACGCACGAGTAGTCTTCGTAGACTCGAAGGACAAAGTGACCTAACCCTAATTAGACGACTTTATTTTCATAGAGGGTGTTCCCATATATGCAAGACAAGAAAAGATGTGAGAATTACTTGGGCATAGTTAATGAGACATTAAGAGACAAGTGTCTTTATGCCAATTCAACGAGTATGACTTTCAACTGAGAGGAAAGATTGTCCCTCAGACGTGTCGTATTAGTAGAGAATGTAAAAGATAGATTCTTCGAAGACACAAATAATGAAGATGAAGAACGAGAAAAACATCCCCAAATACAAGTAAAGAATTAAAGTTCATGAAGTTGGTGACTGATGTTTTCAAAAGATATTTCCAAGATAGTAAAGTTGAAGACACAAATCTGGAGAATACATATTAGTTTGAAAGAACAGACAACTGTGGACTAGTTATGAATAGCTGTAGAAGGGATCGATGAGAGCCTCAGGTTGACTTTTGTAGAATATGAGAAGGATTACGAGATGTATACGAAAATTCCCAATCAGAGATTTTCACAGGAAAATGGTTGAGAAATTACTCGATACGTCATTTCAATTTAAGATCTTGCATGATAAACTATATGATGTATAATTGAGAGTTGGATTTGATAGCACATTCTTTAGAAATACATTGAAGCAATGTCTCAAATGAGGGCAATCCCAAATTTTACTGACCAAAGGTGTTAAGGGTAGTTCCATTCAATAATAGGATTTGATTTTAAGTCAGGAAGGATAACTCCAGCTGTTAAAGTGGAAGTTTTATCCATATACTATCATCCTAGATAAGTTACCACTGTGGTAGATGTCTAACAATGAAAAGCAATTACAAGGGCTTGCATGCTTCTCGCACAAGAAGAAGTTTCAATGAAAGAACTTGTAAAGTTACGCATGGAAGTGATAACCCCACCAGAAGAAGTGAAGGATTAAGTGGCAGCTCTGATGGCCACATTAGACTTTAGAACAAGAAATTACGCAAGCATAATGAAATGTTGTTGAACAATGAGCATTAGAGGCACAAGATTGTGAGTACAACACTATATATGACATGAACTGCTTACCCCAGGAGTACTGAGATGTATCACAATTGGAGAAAATAAGATAGATGAGATGAAATGAAGTAAGATATAACATTATTTGTGAAGCAGTGTCTAGGAAAACACTACCACCATCTTGATGAGAATTTGGGGCCAATATACCAAAGTGATAACGAAGAGATAGTACTAAATAGGTCTTTATGGCTGGACTCACTAAGCGAAAACCTCCTATCGATAAAGATCACCTAAGGATCTAACTAGCTCGTAAGGTTTTATATATAATTGAGAAATGGTATGAAATACTAAAGTGTCGGAGAGGATGACTTCTAACTAAGTTACGAACTTTATTTCCATATTTTAAATAAGTAGTGAGAGAATTAAATGTTTGAGCTATAGTATTGCCTTTCATCCTCAAAAGAATGCGCGAAAGCAAAAAACGTAGCAAACCTCATACGCTACACACCTTAGAAGCACAAAGGATGGAAGAACACATTTTCATGGGACATAGTGTAGAGTAATATAGTATCGATCATGGAACGATACTTCGTTCACCAACGTGTGGACATGCTACATCGACTCCATTATAGAAATCTTAACGATTGAGTATTCATAGAGGCGACCTGAAATTGAGCAACTTCATGAGAAGTATGCCAAGAAGCAGCAAGGTAAAATAATTGAACATGCCATTATGAATCAACATGCAGAGATAACTTACTCCGTGCCTATGAAGATCACATGTTTGTATAATTTTATGCTTAAGAAATTGTGCAATTACACAACGTTAAATATCGACGGATTTATTGAGATGCTAAACTAAATCTGAGTCCGGAATATTATGCACTAGGAATTAAGTACGTACGAATATCAATATCGTGTTCACTCCAAATTATATGACAGCCTGTGCGAGTAATTCCACCCTTATCCATATATATATATATATGAATATCTCAGACTACTGTAGTAGGTCAGGATATCAATTACGAGAGTATTATGCCGATGATCGAGATCATGTACGATAATATTTATCTAGCGGCCATTCAAGATGGTGCGGAATAAAGCTATCATCCTAGGCAATCATGAAATGCGCTCAATCATATAGAATTGTTAGAATAGGAAAAAAGAGAAAATGATGGGAATCTCGTTTTATCGAACCCTAATAATCTTTGGAAGGTAGGAATAATCCACATCGATTTATGCAGCTTCCAAGACCAAGTGATTGTGTTATAGATGTGGCGTGATGTTATTAATGTGAGGCATGTGAATATGATAAGAGTAATGCATGGTACTAGAACCGTGAAGTTTGGCCTAGAGCCGCATTAGTCAAAAGAGGGATTCATGAACCATAGGATGAATCAAAGTTAGTCAAGAAATCTTGGGAAAGCACCATGGGATCAAGAATATTCTATGGGAACTAGAATCCAAGGAAGGAAGGGATGTATCCCGACTAATCCTATCCAGCGTAGCAAATTTCGAGGACAAAATTTTTGTGAGGTGAGAAGATTGTAAAAATCTATATAAATTTTTCCGGCAATTATACAATTATTTCATTAATAGAAAACCATGGAAAAATTTGAATTCTTATTTTGTCATCATATGATGACAAATTTGCTTTTAAAAGATAGAAAATTTCATGGGGATTTCGATGGTGATTTCAGAACTCAAAACAGATAAGTAGAATAAAAGTTATCGCAATTTTACTATTTACTGGGAATACGGGGTTATGATGTCATGAATCCTGAATGATGATATTGTTCGAAAGTCAGCAATTGAGCAAATTATGCTCCATAAATTTTGTAAAAATGTTTTCGTTCTATTGGATCCAAAGTCGGATATCAAAATGGTCGAATACACAGTGCCAAGGGTTTGGAGACTTTCATGATATCATGAATTTTGTCATGACATGCCTTTCCTCACCCCTCATTTCTTCACCCTCAAAATTGATCCCAAACTCTTGCAAAATTATTTCTCACTCTACACTTAGAAAATCTATCGGATTGCAATGTCCGAATAACGTCGAATTGAAAGGGGAAATCGAGAGGGAGTGCTAGCCATCGTCTCAATTATGAATTCAAAATCCATTTCAATTATTGAGAACGTCTCAATAAGGTTCTATTTATTGGAATTTTGATGATTAAAGCATACTCTTATCATATCTTGAATCCCCATGTTGACTATTAGTTGATTTGAGAACCTTTGCCTAAACCCTAAACATGTTAGAATATTGGCCTTGACTCCATAATATTGTTATTCTCGAATTTATGAATCCATAAACACCTTAAATACTTGATTTGGATAAAAAATTGAAAAGTTCATAAAATTCCCGAGACTTTCCAGAAGTCTCGATTGACCTAATAATATTCCCATTGATCGAGCCTCAAATCCCTCAAACCAATCTGATTTGGTCGATCCGATGATGCTTCCACTTATCGAGCCTCAAATCCCTCGAACTAACCTGACTTTATTGACCCGATAATACTTTCATTGATCAAGCGTCGAATCCCTCGAACTGATCCTATTTGATCGACCCAATGATGCTTTCATTTATCAAGCCTCGAATCCCTCGAAGCGACCCAGCTTTATCGACTCAATAATGATTCCATTGATCGAGCCTCGAATCCCTCGAACCGACCCAGCTTTATCGACCCAATAATGTTTCCATTGATCGAGCATCAAATCCCTCGAGTTGACCTAGCTTGATCAACCCAATAAGTTTTTATTGATTGAGCCTCATATCCCTCGATCCAAACTGACTTTGATTGACCCGATAGTTTCAATTTCGATTGATGCAATCGAGCCTCGAACCGTCGATCCATTTAAAAAAATGATCGACTCAACCCGACCCTATCAACTCGATCATACCCTTGATTATATCAACCAATCGACCCGATCCTTTTATTATCGACCCCAACCTAGCCAAAATTTGCTGATCACCCCGATACCTCAATTCCTATTTTAGTCGTATTGAGAGATGATCGACCCGATCCATGTCTGATCGATCCGATCCTATTTCCAAACTTGATGAAACTTATTTTGTTCTTGATCCGCTTATACTCAAGTGTCCACTCCAAATCCGTTGACCGAATTAAGAACCTTAAATTATAAAGTTCGATAATAATTATTAAGTAAGTCGATGATGAAATTGAAATCCTCACACGCTTCCAACTTACGGTGAAGGTGTATGTGCCAAGAGGACACGAAGCGGACTGAGCTCGATGAAGAGAAAACCATCAAGTATTAAGGATGACAGATGGGCACACATACATGTTTACCATTTTGTAAAAATCCTCAAGTGCAATGATTACGAATTCAATATGTTGGCATGTAAATGTTTTGCATGCTTATATGCCTATGATGATGATCCGACTCCAAGAGCCATTGAGTAAGTTGATGTTCCGGCTTGGAAGACGTTGATTTGTTATATGAAACTCATGGAAACAGTTAATTTTGTATACGACATAAACAAAGTTAGCTTTACGTATACCAAAATCTAACAGTTAGCCCATCCGATCATGACGATCATGGCTTTCACATCTTGACGGATGTCGAGTCGCTCCATCTAGTCTTCGTTCGGGTATTGCGTACCAACGATGGTCATTTTGTGCTGGGAATTGTATCGGGAGTAATCCTCCTCTGTGAAGACAATTTCACCCTCCAAATCCGACGGGTTGCTTGCTGAAGCCACATTGTCGTGAGCACGCTTTGATCGTTGTTCATTTCTTGGTGCCATCGCTCCTGCAAGGTCGATGTTAGTGTATCTTTTTACAAAAACCAAATGACTTAAACAATCAACAATCACGGAAAAGACAAAATGAAACACAACTCGACGCAAATTTAGGTGAAAACTTAAAACACTACTCTCACAATCAGCCATCAAACATCTAAAAATATCCCCCATCATACATTAGTGGTCACTCAACATTCAACAATTTCCGTGGACATGACTGATCGGAGCAACAAAATAAATAACTAATTATCCATAATGCAAGGAAAATTGCTAAACATCGTTGACCTCTCTCGAACTTCAACTCAACCATGCATAATACTTCATGTCAACACCATAATCTCAGAATGGAACCATCAATTGCATTGAACAATCAAATTCACCTAAAAATTCCTAACTTCAAGTGTTAAAACCCTACTTTACGAAATTTAGGCAAATTGAACCATGAATCAACCACAAAATAAGTTTCCCATGAAAAAATATGTGTAATATCTACAAAGACCATGCATAAATCAAGCATTGAAGCATAAATCCACCACAATTCATAAAACCCTACGTTTTAAGCATTTTAGCATTCCCCACCATCAAAATCACGTAAAATCCATGAATAATCATAGAAAAGTGGAAGAAATTTACCTTAGATTCAAAGAATTGAGTGAAAATACGGGGAATCGGGGGTTGGATCAAGTAGATTAGTTTTTGGAGAGAAAGTGAGGTGTGTGCGTGTGTGAGAAATGAGGCTCCGCCCAGATTTAAGCTTCTCCCGTTACCCGATCGAGTCGATCAGGTAAAAATATGTTTTGAAATTTGAACTTACCTGGGCTTGATTGACTCGATCTAGTTATGATCGAGTCGATCTTGTGCAAAGTTGATCGGGTAGATCCGGAGGGGTCCTGTTTTGATCGGGTGGATCTGCTGATGTTCGATTGACCTAATCGGAAGGCCGATCGAGTCGATCCTCTTATAGAAAAACTACAATCCGCAGAGATCAGTAAAAATTCCAGGTTTGCACCGAGATGACTTCCAGCCTCCGAAACACTTATTTTGTCACTCACACACCTGCAAAAGAGTTATCTAAGCCTAAAAAATGAAAAACTACAACCTATGGGCTAACGACTCAAAATCTAACCTATGAGGTACATGAAAAGACTCAAAATTCAAGAACTCAACTACCTAAAATGCAAGATAATCACTAAAACGGGATAAATGCTGGGTTACTTCCCAGCAAGTGTTTGATCTAATGCCGCTAGCTCGACAATACCTTAGATCACTTCACAGTGGGGTCCTCGAGCTCCGTTAGGGCTATGTCCTCTTTCTCCGAGAGTTGGTGGGCCTCATAATAAGTCTTCATGTGCTGGCCATTCACCAAAAAAATTCCCCCTCTGCCCAATAAGCTCAACCAATGCATTGGAGGACAATTTTGCGATCACATAGGGTCTTGTCCATCTCGATTTCAACTTGCCTGGAAACAAACATAAACATGAGTTATAAAGCAATACATTATCCCCCTCGTTCAGTTCTGTCTGGCGAATATTTCCATCATGAAAAGCTTTGACCCTCTCATTATATATCCTCGAGTTCTCGAATGCCTCATCACAAAACTCCTCCAACCGCACCAAATCGAGTGTACGCTCACCAGCTGCCTTCTTCAAGTCCAAGTTAATCTTCTTGACCGCCGAGAACAGTCGGTGCTCAAATTCCACCGGGAGATGACAAGACTTACTGAACACCAATTAGTAAGGCGACATACCTATAGGAATGCGTTACGGAGTTTGATAAGCCTACAATGCATATTCTAACCGTGTTGCCCAATCCTTCACCGTGACCACCGTTTTCTCCAGAATACGCTTAATTTCCCAATTCGCTAACTCCGTTTGTCCATTTGACTGAGGATGGTAGGGCGACAAGACTCGATTCCTAACCCCATGTATAGCGAGCAACACACTCAGCCACCAGTTGTTGAAATGTGATCCTCCATCGCTGAGTAGGACCCTAGGAGTCCCGAACTACGTGAGCACGTGCTTCTTCAGGAAATTGATGACGGTTTAGAGTCGTTAGTAACTGTCCGAATCGCCTTCACCCAGCGTGACACGTAGTCGATGGCGAGTAAAATGTACTGGAAACCTCAAACTTAGGGAATGGTCCCATAAAGTCGATCCCCCAGACATCGAACAACTCCACCTCCTGCATGATGGTCTGTGGCATCTCATCTCTCTAGGAAATGTTACCAGTCCTCTGGCACCTATCACATTGGGTGACAAATGCCCAACAATCCTTGTGAATGCTTGGCCAGTGAAAACCACTAGTGAAGATCTTCGTGGCGGTGCTATTAGCTGCAAAATAACCCCCAGACGGGGCCGAGTGGCACGCCTCCATGATTTTCGCCCACTCCCACTGAGGTACGCATCGGAGAATTATCATATCAACACACCGTCTATAGAGAGACGGATCTTCCCAGTACTAGAAACTGCAGTCATGAAGAAACTTTCGCCTCTGCACAGAGTTAAGACCTGTAGGCATAACACCACATGAAACATTATTATCGTAATCAGCAAACCACGGGGTGTCGGTCAATACCTTGAAAAGGTGTTCATCGGAGAATGTCTCTTGAATCTGGCAATGAGGCTCGTTTCCTTCACTGGCTGCTCCAATCTCAAAAGGTGATCAGCTATGATGTTTTCGCATCCCTTTCGATCTTTGATCTCCATGTCGAATTCCTACAGCAACAGAATCCAACAAATCAACTTCGGCTTGGCGTCCTTTTTTGTGAAGAGGTACCGAATTGCTGTATGGTTTGTGTACATCATCGTCCTCGTCCCCACCAAGTAGGCTCGGAACTTGTCAATAGCATACACGACTGCTAACAACTCCTTCACAATCGTGGTGTAGTTCGCTTGAGC
>AYJT01008918.1:0-10884 GCA_001278415.1 Ocimum tenuiflorum | reverse complement strand
CCTGATGTAGTGAGAGCAACAGTGAGGTTGTTCCCACACGCTACCTGAGAAAAATCGATGTCAACCACCAAAGATATATATTCAGGAACTAGCCTCGGTTTGTGATCACCATGCCCTAGTTGCCCATATTCCCCGTCCCCCCACGTAAACAGCTTTCCGGCCACAATGTGGTCCGATTCTTGAACAGAGTTGCCGCACCCAGAGTTTATCTTAACAACTGCTGCAGTGTGCCATACGCCACAAGCAACACGCTCCACTTGAAATCCCTTCAATGCCTCAACTTCGCGTGGAATGCTGTTGCTACTACGATCTCCATGTCCTAATGCACCGAAAGTTCCATCACCGAATGTAAACAAGATTCCAGACGTGAGGAGAGCTGTATGCCAAGGCCCGCAGCTGACAAACGACACTTGTAAGCCCTCGATGGGGCCACTAACCCTCTTCGGGATCCAATGACTTGCGTTACTTCCTTGACCAAGCAAACCGCACTTAAAAGATCCATCGCCCCAAGTGTAAAGATCGCCAGAAAGTGAAACGGCACAAGTGTGATAATCGCCACACGCTACCATTTCAATGCTCTTTCCATTAAGGGTTTCAATGAGTTTCGGGTGGAAAATGTCCCCATCCACTCCATGCCCGAGTCTCCCTCCAGCCTCCTCGCCCCAGCTGTAAATTTCCCCTTGTTTAGTGACTAAAACAGCATGCCTTTGCCCACAAGCGATACTTTGCACATCAAGCGCCATTGTTGACTCCAACGCCTTGGGCATTAGAGCATCGATGTTCTTGTTAGACGATTTATCGTATCTAATCAGACCGCCTCCCATGACTCCGCTGCCAGTGCCTTCTCCCCAGATGAAAACATCGCCCAAGTTATCGAAATCCTCATTGCAGGAACCTTGGCTCGATGAACTCACACCGCTAGAGAGGCTCACCCTGATTGTTTCGGTTCCAGAAGTTCGGGGATTTGTATTTTCTGAAGCTCCAGATGACCGAAGAGCGGGAGCACTCGCAGGAGACTCATTGAGGTGATGATTCTTGCTTGAAGCAGTGAATGATAAAACCTCGGCAAATGCTTTTCCTAATCTGCTTTGAGTTGTATGCTCTGGTCGCTGGGTATCACCGTGATCTTGACTAAACTGAATCAGTTGAGAGCAATTAGATAAGGAAACAGATTGGAAAAATACGCCCATGATCAGCTTAATTTTCAAGAAAACTAAAAATGGAAAGTGGGGCTCACAAATGAACTAGATCGGGAAACCTTCAAAGCACGTGGACTATCAGATGCAGAATCGCTCTTTGATTCGGTTTTTATTTTCCTTTGACTACCACGTGAGATAAGAGCCTTCAGACCAACAAACCAAACCTCAGCTTCATCCTTATCTTTACATATCTGTAGAAGAAGATACAGAATTAGAGAATGACCTGAATTGGATAATATTTAGACAAATAATATCTAGTATGGCTAATGCATATGGTTTACATAATAAGAGAACAATCAGAAACTCACCAAATCCAAAGATCTGTCGTTATATATGAGAGAAAATGATTGGTATTCCTTCTCTGGCCGAGGATATCGTTGAAATACTGCCTGCAGAGAGAAGAAAAAAGTATCATGCTAGTTAAATACCATGAACATATTATTTCAACGAGATTCATTCTGAGGTTCCAGAGACAGTATTGATCAAAACATCAAATAAGCCGAGCTTCAGGCTTTAGAGTCTGAATCACTCATCTTGCCACAGAAGAAACTTCCCCTCTAAATAAAAATTGAACAAAATTAAACAAGTAGGCCATTTTTCATAAAAATTTTCCTTGGATCTGTTTCTTTCTTTTTTTGGTGTGTAGTCATTAGATTCAAGACTTATTTCCTGTGAAATAGACGCACCTATATTTCCCGGGACAAATGATGTTAAATAGGTAAAAAGGGCAAAAACAGAATCACCAAAGTAAATAACGAAAAATGTAATAATACAAATTTACAGAACTATTCATCAAGCTAAAGAAATAAAATCTTCCATCAACTTGAAATATTCTGCCATACTTACAGTCCTCTGCCCAGGAATTATCCTGGAAACATGGTGTAGCTCAAGGTGTTTTTCGTCTTTTCCATAGTACCATATCAAGGTAGACTCGTCCTGAAGCAAAGGCAATTTTTTTTCAAGTAGATGTCTATGAAATAAATATTGTAATGTCTTGATTTACCACAACAAAGATGCCAAGATCAACAACCATTCAATGAGCAGTAATTTTATCATGATAATATGATGATTACAGAACAGAACAGAATGTATTTCTCATCTTTCTCGTCCCTTTCGATTATGTGGAAGCATAGGAAAACTCCATTTGTTGATATTACAACCAGCATTCTATATGGGAAGAAACTTACTGTAGAAAGTCGAAATGGACAAAACTTTGGCTTCCCTCTCCGGCCATACTTCAACAAGTGTGCTCCTTTCTTAAGGGCTGTGATGGCCTAAAGACAAACACTTTCAAAATATAATTTCACACAAACATGTCACAAACTATAAATCTCCTCAAAGATTATAACAATTTCTGAAAGAAACATCATTATATGGAACATGGAACATGTTACTACTAATAATGAACACAGTTAGCACAAGGTACCTGATCGATGTCTCTCTCGACGAGACTAGACCTCTGCAAATCAGCCATTCACGTTCCAATGTAACTATGCGTAACAGTCCACCAGTTAAACCAAAACCCATTTGAATTGTCACAAAATAATGTATTCACCCTCCTATTCTGCTCCATATACCCCATTTCTTGAACTCAGATAATCATAATCCAATTTCTTCATCTACCTAATCAAACACCAAAAAGGCCCTCAATTTCAAAATCCCCTCTTCTTCTTGAAATGCAGCCCTCTCAGATTATACACATTCAATCAACAATTATTCAGTCTAAGAAAAATATTAGGATGGATTTCCAGCTGGGAAGCAGCTGCACCACTCGTCGACGTCAAATCTTGAACCCTAAAGAACTATTTTGATCATAATCTGTAGCCATGCATACCATCGAGGAGAACCAAAATCTCCAAAATCACAATGGCATTGACAAAGAAAATTATTTCTCTGCACTGAAATCCAAAATTCTTGTCAATGGTGATGGCGTTAAAGAACACACACAAAAAAAGGTAAGGGGTTTTCTTGTGTGATGAGCTCAAAATCTAATCAAGATTCAAAAACACGGGAGCAAGACAATATATTTAAAGAGCCAAATATTTGGGAAATTGATGAAATCAAAAAAGGGTTTTTTGTGAAGGAATTATGGGATTTGGAAAGGGTTGAATTTTCAGGCGAGACCCCTCAAACGTGCATACCGTCGTGTTTCTTTATCTCTGTCTCTGCATTTCTAAATTTCAAGAATTCCTATTTTTCCGCCAAACTGCCATGTCATCAACTGAAAATCAGTTTGTAATTGGCATTGGGATAGGGTGATTTGATGATTGAGATTGTTTCACTTTTGTCATTTTCGTGAATCTCTTTATTGTCTTTGACAAATAAAGCCAAAAAAAGCAATGCATTTGTCCAAAGAAATTTGCACTTTATTCCAATTGTAGGTCATCGTCTGTCTGCTGTGATTGCGAGTTGTCTCCAAATAGAATTTGATCAATTTATCATAAAGCATTATTTTGTCAAAAAGGAAACGATGAAGGTTCAATTTTTTTAAATATTTATATAAACTATTAATGGATCAAAAAATATTCAAACCACAAATGACGTAGTGAGTTTTGAGTGTGTTAAAGTTTACTTGATGAAAAATTCTAGGAATATACTTTCCTAGTAGAAATATGCCATATTGGAAGAGCTCAATCAATAGTAAATAGAGGTGTAAATTTAAATTCCAATATTTACGGATTGAGTTATAAAGTTTGAGATTATATAACTTTTATAACCTATCATTGGCTAGACAGTATATCATAAACTAGAATCATCAATATGCGAAGAGGAATTTGAATAAACTATTCAAATAATAGTCGATCATGAACTTTAATCTTAGAATTCATAAACAATGCAGCTAGACATAACTAGGAATGAACTTGTCCCAAGGTAATCTTTCTTACCCAAGTCATCTTTCCTTGTTCTTTCATTTGTCAGGATAGCATACCTGGGCAATGACCATGTACCCGATCTAATATGACCCTTATCCAAAATAATATTTAGATAAGAAGATTTATAGATTTTTACTGGAGTTGAAACCCTAAGTGAGGATTTTTCCACAGCAAAAAAGCAAATTAGCGACGGAAATTGTTTCGTCTAAAAAAATCCATTTTTAAATAACAATAGCAACGGATTATCGTTGAAAATTTTCATAACGATGGATTAGCAACGAATATCTTTTTTCTATAACAAAGGTCGCCAAATTTTAGCAACCGATTTTTCGTCACTAAATATATAGGTGGAAAATTCCATATCTGATTTATTCAAAATTTAAATAAATATATTTAAATTTTAAACTTTTTTGTTAAAAAACAAGAAGATGAACCGTCGCTAATCCGTTTAATCGACCCACCCTTGAACCGCTCATACAAGTGTGCGCGTCTAAGAGTATGTGCATTGGTGGCCATGTGAATGAGGTCACACAAATTTTAATATTAAAAAGTTCAAAAAGAAAATGAAAAATGTCCCCAAAATGGGTGATCTGGGCATATTCTGCCCAAAGGTCAAGGCAAACATCAAGTAACCAAATCATACCGCATGGCACCCATTTATTGGGTGTCACATATTTTTTGAATATATAGATAAAATAATATAAATTTTACATAATTATTAAAAAAAATATACCAAAATTCGTAAAAAAAATATTGTCTATAAATAGAGTTCAATATTGATATATTTTCACGCACAATACAAAATTCTCTCATTTCATTCTCATTCTCATGGATTTCAATCAACCAAATTATCCAAATTTTTTTCAAAATCCACAATGGTCTAGTTCTCCAAATTTTCCAACTTTCGGATCTTATTTTTATCCTCATAGTATTGATGAATCCGAAAATCCTCAGATTAATTGTCATAATATTCATTTGTCAAGTATATTTTTCTAGTGCATAAAATTATTTACTATAATTAAGAATTCAAAAATATAAAAAACTAAAATAGTTTTTAACATTTAAAATTAAATTGTAAGAAAAAAATAATATTTTATGTTGTGACCATGTTAAGTTTCGGTCACTGATGGGAGTGTAAATAATAATTTGTTGATGTTGTATATGTGGATGAGAGAGAAATAAATTTTATGTTGTGACCAGGTCGGGTTCCGATCACTATTATGATAGTCTAAAGATTTGAACATGTGACCAGGCTCCAGATTTTATTCTGTTATTCATGGTACCGAGTTGCATTTTCAAATATTATATTTATGTTTTAATCATGTACATATATGTACACCGTTATGTTTCATTAAAATTTTTATTGTATTTTATGCATGAAACATTATTTAACATTTTTATATTGATGTTTTGTATATAAATTCAAAGGGATAATCATGTGTGAACTTTTTATAGTGAGTGAATTTATAAATTAGGCATATTTTCATGTATGTTGGACAATTTTTACATGAAAAGAGACATTTTCGTATTTCATAGGCATATTTTTTTGTGCTGGACATATTTATATTTTATAGCAAATATAAAAATGTTTACCATATTACACGAAAATGCCCAATACACATGAAAATATGCATAGTTCACAAGTTCACTCAATAGAAAGAGTTCGCATTTGATTACAAACCTAAACTAAAATTTTTAAAACATGTTAAATTTATTCAGTTTTAAAATATATTAATTAAAAGTAATAAACATATAAGAAAATAACAACAGTTACCGAATATTAAAATATTTTTAGTATAAAGTGTTGAGATATTAATGATGATTGACAGATAAGAATGAAAGATGATCGAAGCTCACACATAGTTCACCCACACAAAAGAAAGAACATGGGCAGGGACGGATCCATGATTTTTTGATAGGGAAGGCTACATTATATTTATGCATAAAAGTTTTTACACTATCCAACCAAAATAACAGCAACACTAAATTACAATAACAATAAAAATTTTATAAGTATGTCTTAAAATGTATGGTTTCATACTTTAAAAATCATCTAGTTATAATAAAATAATTCTAATAATTGATGTTTGGTGAAGAGATTATATGATGTCAATTAATATTTACATGTACTCAACAATTGTAATCGTCATAACGTCTATCTCTTATAAGTTTTTAATAACGATTTCTTCCCAATATACAATACTAAATTTTCATTCATCAACTAATTACTCGTTCGATTATTCATTAGATAGTCTTTATAGCAAAAAAAAAAGTCGTCTTTAGAAACGGTAAGATCGACGCCAACACAATCATACGATAAATAATTCTCCATACACTACAGGAGTAATATATTTATGAGAAAATTAATATAAATGATCGTCAACCAAATTTATAATAATCAAAAGTTATAAACTAAGATTAATTTAACATTATTCCGCAATCAATACAAATTCCACTTAAAAAAAGGTACAATTCGAAATTTTTTTATTATAATTATAATTTATAAATTCCTATATCAAGTATAATTTGAGCTTAGCTTAATAAAATGTAATCGAAATAGACAATAAAACAATCTGTCAAAATAAATTTAGTATTATATAATTATATATTGAACATGAGTTTAACAAAATTTAAACAGTTAATCTAAACTATATTTGAATTGAATGAATAGCCAGTGAAATTGTCTCTCATAAATAAATAAAATTGGAAATTTACACAACTTAAAAAGAAATTATTATATAATATATTAAACATTTCTTTATATCAAAACTCAAAAAATACATTTGGGTATTTGTATAGCAGGCAACAGGCACAGTAGCTTTGGTTTCCCAAATTACGCAAGGTTGTATGCCTCTTTTTTTCTTAATTAGGTTTCTTAAATACGTATATAGTATAGAATAAACCATCTTGAAGTATTCCATATAACCACATAGTCTCTTTAATAGCCTCAGTTAAAGTCATATACTCCGCCTCTGTTGTTGACAAGGCTACTACTTTCTGTATCACACCCTTCTACCTAATTACAGTGCCATGTTTCCAAGCATCCTGCATAACTAGAATCCACAAAACCAACCACATGATTGCTACCTTCAGCTTCAGATTTCTTAAACACCAGCTATTTATCAATTGTGCCTTTAACATATCTAAGCATCCATTTCAAAGCATATAGACCATGGCATACATCAATGAGCCAACGATATTAGCATAAGGAATATTTTTCATGTACCTGTATTCCTCATCAGCATATTCAGCTACTAAGTGTAGTCTAAATTGAGCAGACAAAGGTGTTAAAACAGGTTTCAAATCCTGCATGCCAAATCTCTGAATTACCTTGTTCAGATAACTTTATTGTGTTAGCTTCAAACTCTTGTTTTGTCCGTCTCTGATAATCTCTACTCCCAGAATTTTCTTGGCTTGACCAAGATCTTTCATCTGAAATTCACTGCTTAAACTCTTCTTTGAGCTGTTAATCTCACTTCTGCCCCTGCTAGCAATCACAATATCATCAACATAAAGAAGTAAGTAAACATAGTGAACATCAGAAACTTTCTTGAAGTAAACACAAGGATCAAGTTTACTTCTGCAGAACTGATTCTTAGGCATGAAAGCGTGAAGTCTCTTATTCCACTATCTGGGTGATTGTTTAAGCCCATACAAAGACTTCTTGAGAAGGCATACTTGTTCTGTCTTACCATGAACTTCAAATCCCTCAGGTTGAGCCATGAAAATAGTTTCATCCAGATCTCCATACAAGAAGGCGGTTTTAACATCCATTTGTTCAAGTTCCATGTCAAGTTCAATCACCAATGACAAGAATAATCTTATGGATTTATGTTTGGCAACTGGAGCATACACCTCTGAATAATAAACTCCTTCAGTTTGAGTAAAGCCCCTAGCCACCAACCTAGCATTATATCTAATTCCAGACACCTCTTCCTTCTTCTTGAATATCCACTCACACAACTAACAAGTTTTTGTCCTTCTTGTCTTTCCACAAGAATCCATGTTCCATTCTTCAACATGGATTCAATTTCCTCTTTCATAGCTATGAGCCATCTGACATGTTCTCTGCATCTTATTTCTTCCGTGAATGTTCTGGGTTCATCAACATCCAATTCTTCAGCTATGATAATGCAAATGCCATAATATCAGCATAGCCATAGGCCCATACATTTATGGTACTTTAGCCAGTCTTTTTTCTCTGTCTCGAGCTAAGTGATACTCTCTAAGATCATCAATATGTGACTCAATATCATCAGATTCCTGATTAGTCTCAACTCTCTGCTCCACCTCACTTGAGCATTCACCCTCAGCACTCAGCTCAATAACCTGATTAGTCTCCTTTCGTTGTTCTATTAGATTCCCAATTTTTTGTTCATTGAAAACTACATCTCTGCAACAGATACATTTTCTCACCCTTCGTTCTAAGTACTGCAGTCGATATCCCTTAACTCCAGTAGAATATCCAATAGAATACATTTCAATGCTCTTTGTCTAGCTTATCTCCTCTTATGTGAGCATAAGCTAAGCACCCGAACTCTCTCAAATGTGTATTGTCTAGTGGATATCCAGACCAAATCTCTTCTGTGGTGTTAAAGTTAAGAGCTGTAGAAGGGCATCTATTTATCAAATAAGCAGCTGTAGTGACAACTTCTGCATTTTGATTTTAACTGACCCTGTGCCAACCACTTTACAAGATTTGTTGTTTGCTAAAAGCACACTTCCAGCTTCTATATCTCTATAGTTATCCAACCAACATTTTATTAGGTGTCATATGAAATTTACACCCTGTGTTTAGCACCTACTCCACCTCAGTATTCAGTTTTGTCATAACCAGCACCTCAGCTGACTCATATCCCTGATCTGCTATAGTCACATCGACCTGTTCCTTTTCTAGTTTGGATTTTTGTCTCTCAGGACATAATAATTCTTATATGTCCTTTTTTGTGACAGTAATAGCACTTTATTCATCTTCTTATAATTCTTCTTTTTAGATCTACCTCTAATATGTAAACCTTCAGCGGGATGTACACTTTTCTCTTCATTTTTGCAATGTAATTCCTTCGAATTAAGATATGACTGAACCTCATCAAGTGTGAGAGATTCTCTACTGTACAAGATTGTTTCCTTAAAGTTAGAGTAACTCTTAGGTAGTGCACTCAACATCCTCATCATCAATCATAACATTATTAGCTTATTGAACACATCAAGTTGTTCATGAACAGACTTATCCTCATTCATTTTAAACGAATATAAAGCCTGCTTCAAATACAACCGATTAATTAGAGACTTAGTCATGTTTCAAGCTTAGACCAAATACCTACTGCAGTGGACTCTCTCCACACTTACCTCAACACCTTATCTCATAGACTTAATATGACAACACTGTGAGCTTTTTCCATGATTTCCTTCTTCTCTTATTCGCTCATAGTTTGAGGAAACCCAGCATCTTCCTTAAGCACATCTACGAAATCTTGCTACACCAGTGGAGCATGCATTTTCAAAAGTAATTGAGCAACGAATATTTTCGTTGCTGTATGTTAATTTTAACTATGTCGTTAAAGACAACTTGAATCTTGTTCCATTGTCACGAAAATCTTCATCGCTAGGGTTTATCCTCACATCACAGCGATTGGAGGCCTTGCTCAGACAGCTGGTACACCTATCTCACTTGAGCAATGCGGCCTTCTCATGCAATGCATGTAGCTGGGAGCTCATCAAACTTTGAATAGGTGGTCCACAGTGGCAAAGTCGACCCTCTGATATTTGGCGCCGGTGCAAGCATTAAAATGATCCCCCTAATATTCTATCAGACTATTACTATTGCACAATTTATAATATGCAATTGCTTCACAAGTTTACGAAATTCTAATTAAATCATTATGTAGATGATAAAAGAGTACGTGTGTTTATAATACATTAAATCTAAAGCATCAAATTATATCGTAAAAGAAAATACAAACTCATAAGTTTTGATCTAGAGTAGAGTACTCCAATTGCAAGCCTCTGATGCGCCAAAATTATTCCTTAACTGCACAATCTATCATCACATCACAAAACGATATTATGATATGCAAAATGTTATTTAAAAATAGTTCTTCTAGCATTTTTAGATGCAAAATCACTAATAAATTTTTCAAAATTAGTATTTTCTAGCAAATCTTATTCAATTAATATCAAAGCAAGTCCATTCAAACTTTTCTATAACATAGACAATTGTAAGTAAGATTTCAATTTTGAAAAATTTCATTTTGCAAATGTAACTGTAACAGGAAGAGTCAATAAAATTATATAAACTATATCGACATTTGGACAACTATTCCACCTCTTCAAGTAAGTTAAGATATCTAAAGTTGTATTTTTTCTTTTGGCAAAAGATATCATTTTATAGTTAACTCATGACCACCAACATCACTAGTCTCTCCATGCTTTAGAATATTCTCAAGATTTTCACAACTTCCCTTAAAGCATCATCATTCAATGCATTCAATTTTTGCAAGGAAAACAAAAATCCAAAATTCTTTCATATGAACTCAATTGATCAAATCTTTTTTGTAGTGATTCATTGGTTTGATCTACTATATAGAGAAAATAGTTTGCTTTAAAAGAATCTTCAGGCGATTGTGTATCCTCTACTATCTCATTTTCACCAAAATGGTTTTTCCTACTAATAACACGTTTTGGTTAAATACATGATCGATTTTCATTTTGTTTGCAATTTCTTTAGCCATATTTATTGCATCAACAAACCCCGTTTGTTTGCATTTTGCAAACATTTTCCCTTTTTTATGTAATTATATAAATGTATTACT